>JASDQU010028068.1:20133-38532 GCA_032191745.1 Picea mariana | reverse complement strand
CATGGTTGTTCGAATCTTCGCCAGGGTTTCCGTCAAATTTTGGAATATCATACGGAAGTTTAGCTGGAATGATTGGCCAAACCGGTGAATGAGAAATAGGATCATTAGTTAACTGAGACAAGTCTAGGAGATCCAAAGTCGCAAGGAAAGGTAGTTGTCTGTTAATTTGTGGATGATACTAGTGCAGCATAGGAACACCAGTAGGACCATAGAATGGGTTAGTTGGATAGTTGTAACCAGTGGGTCCTCCTACATACGGTTGTTGCTAGCCAGGATAAGAAGGATTCGATGGTGCATGAGAAACATTGGCATAACCTGGTGGGTTCTGAACATTATAGGCCGGGTGATTTATTTTCCCGTGAGGAGGATAAACATTTTTCCCTTGAGAATGGTAAGGAGTAGATCCTGGAGGTGGATACACATGAGGCCCAGGAGGAGGATAAGACTGTGGTCCCGGAGAACTCCAGGTGGTGTTTGGGATGCCGCCCAGATAGGATTGCCTGTAAGATGTTCCAGAAGGGACAGGATTGGATACTCCTCCTAGTGGGTTATTATACAAGTGCCCCCCAACGTGGGGTTGAGTAAAAGTGCCTCATCAAGATACTCCCCAGCATTGTGAAGGGTTTCCAGAAAATGAGGGTTGCCCCCCTGCCAGCGGTGGATTTACGACCGGGGTATGACTGGCAAATAGAGGTTGCCCTCTAGGAGGAGCATGAAAAGGGGATTGTCCCCTGGGAGGGGTAGGCCCGCCATGGAAAGGTAGTCCTCCAGGAGGAAATGGTTCGTTGGATGGTGGTTTCCCTCCAGCTGGTTGTGTTTGGCTAGCAGGGGTCTGCATTCTCGGGTGAGAAGATGTCCCAGCAGGGTCATGTGGAACATGCAGAGCTGTAGAGTAAAAACTTGTAGAAACAGAGGTAGAGATTGAAGTTCTTTGGGGATGAGTAGAGGTGAGGAGTCCAACATTAGGATGGACTTATGCTAGTGTAGCAGTAGGGTGAATAACCTGATCGACTGGGTGATTCATGGTTTGACTGGATAGTCCTGTTTCACTAGGAGGGTCATGAGGTTGAAAGGGTTGTCGAAAGGATTCGAAATGTTCATAGAGATAGCGTCCCAATGAAGTCCTCCATACAGAGCGAGCAGGTGTGGGATTGGTATCTAGTACGGTGCTAGGATGAATAGGATTCCTATACTCATCACCAAAGATTGGTTCTGTGGATCCCATATATGTTTCTGTAAATATCCTCTCCGGTAATCATGGGACCTCTTCATCTATGACGTTCCCAAGGGAGTCTAAATGAACTAAAAGTGGTTCGAGAGGGGTTACTAACACAGATGTAGTGGGATTTTCAATCGTAACCAAATCATGTTTTGGGTTATCTATCGGAGGAGCAATAACACTTCCAGCATCAGATTGATTTTCTTCCTCTCTATGGTAGTTGTATTTTGGAGGGTTAGGAGGTAAGGGTTGATAGCCTTTCGGAGGCATCCCTTGCATCCTACATGATCGATGAAGACCATGATCGTCTACGGGCTCAATTGTGGAGAATAACAAAACACACTGAAAATCTAGGGCCAACTAACAAAAAGAAACAACATACGCTAATAAAATCTAGGAATCAACCAAGCAGACAAAAAAAATCTTCTCTCAATGATCGTACTAGTTGGTGATGAAATCCAACGTCGCGTGATCAAGTCAAGAAGGGGCTAGGATATGGTGGAATAGTTACAATGGCGAACTGCTTAACAGACTTTCACCTTGGTGCAAGTTCCATGTAGTAATTGTGGATTTACCCTCCAAGGAGCCCGAGTGAGTTTGACCAATGTCTGTTCCAGGTATAGTGAGACTTCCCTTCACCATCACCTTGTGTAAGTACCTAAAGATTATGGCAACTAAAGACACCAATTCGCAGTGAGTCCCTAGGCGGGTACAGTCGACAGTCCGATCTGGAACGTATGGGCAGGATAAGAAGTCCGAAATCAAACCTAAAGGCTCCCACACATAATCATGGGTATACCTCCAAGTGAACCCCAATATATGATTCGACCACTACAAACAGTTGAACCACGGAGGGATAATCTCCGTAATTCACCCGAATGCGACCTCGTGCGTAACCCCTGTGTGAGAGGGGGATCCCATAAAACCAATACGACAATTTGATTTGACTCTCCCTGGCTTAGGATGCTAATGTTTGTTTTGAAAACTTTGGAGAGTTGTACTCATAGCCTAATCCAAAGTGCTAACCCTAGTCTACTATTGGTGGAAGATCTTAAAAACAAAAATGTTCTAGATAATTTTTAATTAGCGTTAACTTTACAGCTGTTATTTACTCCAAGGGTGTATGAGAGTGAAACTAATGGAATAAGGACTCAATTCCCAAAAAGATGCATGAAAGATGATAAGCAATCATTTCTTTTCAATGAACACCTATTTAAGGGAAAGAGAAAGAGTTGTTTTCCCTATCAAACACTAATATGAAAAGTCCTCAAACAATTGGTTCTCAATAGAATCTAATGCAATGCTAAAATATTTTAAAAAACGCCTTCTAATATGCAAACCAATCACTAAAATGTATTTTTTGTTGTTTGTATGTGAATGATGATTATTTCAATGCAAAGACTTCTCCTACCAACTACCTTTTTAGATCAAGGAGATTCAGACAAACATGATCAGATTTCGCACACATGACACACACCCACTTGCTATGATTGAAACAAGAAGCAAATAGAAGACAAAATATAACAAAGAAAAATCAAACAATTCACACAAAAGAGAGATGTTGAAGAACAATGGCCTCAAAGAACCAAACAATATGATTCATAGATTTCTGATTCCCTTCACCAGAGTTCCCGCTCAGTCAGATAGGAGAGAAGAAAGCAGTGGATTGATTTCAAGCTCTCAACAGCAAAAACTCAAAAATAATGAAGAAGGCCACCAACGCTGAACAGAAAAGTGCTTATTTTTCAGAAGGAGGGATGTCAAAGTTCGATAGGAATGAGCATTGCATCACAGAGAAGCTCAACAAGTGAAAAAACAGGGTCTGGACCTCAGCAAAGACAATTTTTTGAAGGGATTTTTTGCAAAAAGGGGTTGGTGCTCTGGTGTAAGGGACACCAGGGTGTTATAAAGCTCTGTCCAACACCTTTAGGGAGTGATGACGCTCTGCTAACATGGGCACAGGGGCGCCAGGCTTAAAAAACGCATAAAAATGTCCAAAAACCCAAAATTTCAGTCAAATTTTGACAGTCAAGCTGAATGTGATGGGGTAAAGAGTCAATCAGCATATGAAATGAAACATATGGGGTAAACAAGATCTGAAAACAAAAAAGGGTAAGACAAGGTCTATGAGGAAAAATCAAAACCAAAAGTTCCGATTCGATTCCCCAACGGAGTCTCCAGTTTCTGTTGAAGGAAAATCTTCCCGCAGACAGGTAGATCTCCTCAAAGAGATAGACTCTTAACTCTAAGATAGAAGGTGCTTATCATGGTCACTGACTTCCTTTTAGTTCTACACAAGCTAATGCATGAAGAGGAAGGAGTAAAGACGTACCTTTTACCGGTGTTTGTCCCTGCACACTCCGAGTTGAACTCCAATCTTGAGCTCCTTGAAAAAACCTGTAGACAAACAAAGTACATCCACTTCCTATTCTATCAAGATTAGTTCGAAGTGGACCTATCTACTTAGAGACAAATTCATGTAATTTCAAACACAAATTAGAAAGAAACAGGCCAAGCATATTACATTAATGAGGACAAAACATTACTTACAGCCATAGATGGAATGTAGCAGTTTCGTCAAGTTCTCCTTGCCTAGCCCTTGCTCAAAAGCTCCATGATCGGAATGACGATAGATTCACTAATTAGCCTCCACTTCACTGTGTGTTTCCTATGATATCATAAGTTTCATTCTTCTCATCCCTTCTCCAAATATCACTTATGAGATCATAAGTTTGGTATCATTCTTCATCCAGCTTCCCTTTGCACCATGAGAAAGCTTGCTTATATAGCCTTGGAGAGGCTCAACCACTTGAGATATCTTTAGGTTAAGTTGAGGATTCTCCTCCTTGAGTTAGGGATCTTCCCTAAGATCATGGCTGGACTAGGGGTTCGAATCCAACTGCCTTCCAATATTGAAAAGATCTTTCCCTCATTCTCCTCAACATACCAACTGCTACCTATAATAGGTAGTGCTCCCTCAAAAGGGACATCAGAGCGTTATAGCACTCCCTAGCAAGGTTTAGGGGGGTTCGAGCACTCCCAAAAGTAGTAGCGCTCCTCCAAAAGGGCATAGGTAGTTTTATAACGCTCCCATATAGTGTATAGGGGAGTGCCATCACTCTTGAGAGAGGTATAGGGGAGCGCTCTCCTCCAAAAACTAATTTTTTTGGGTTCTTTCAGATGGCAAGAGGTTCATAAGCCCAGTTAACCATTCCTCCCCTTCCAAATCAAGTGTTTGATGTGTGTCAAGTGTCCTTCTCATGTAGTTATAGGCACGACATAGGCATCATGGCAGTATGCTTTCCTTGACACTTGTGACACTTGTGAGCAAAATGTGACACTTGTAATGACGACACTTGCGACACTATCGAAGTGAGTAATTTCGATGTGTAACAATTCCCAACCATGTAGTGTCATTGTTACTTTGGAAGGTCATCCCTATAGGGTACCAGAGGTAGTTCTGACTATTTCAATTTCATTGATCTTAGCAAAAATAGTGCCAAAAGGTAATTTCTCATACTACAAATTTTTTCCTCTTAATGTTTTGGTTATAAGGTGAAACAAATGTCATGATGACTGCCACAACCTCTTCATAGGATCTCTCTACACAAAAAAAGAAAGTGGACAAATTTGTAGTGGAATATAGAGATATCTTCACTTCAACTATAGGGGTGTGTCTACACTGTCAATTCAAACATTCCATTGACTTGAGACATGGTGTACCCTTACCTAATGGTTCAATATATATGCACTCCCTTCTGGAGAATGAGGAAATAAATGTTTATATTCATGAGCTCATATGAAAGGGCCACATTTGACCAAGCTCCTCTCCTTGTGGGATCCCAATTGTGTTGGTATATAAGAAGGATGGGACATATCGAGTGTATTAATTATAGATCCATGAATGAGTTCACTTTCAAGAAAAAATACTTGATGCCCCATATTGACGATCTTATTGATCGACTTAAGGTTTCCAAGTGCTTTAGTAAGATTGATGTGAAGTCCCACTACCACTAGGTTCTAATAGAACAAACATATGTATGGAAAATGACCTTCAAATATAAAGAATGCCATTTTTAATGGTTGGTCATGCCTTTTGTCTTAACTAATGCTCCAATGGCATTCATGAGGATGATGGATGATATATTGTGGCCGTTCACAAACTAGTTTGTTGTTGTATATTTGGATGACATCCTCATATTTATTCAGACCTGGGAAGAACATATGCAACACATTGAGCAGGTCCTGAGCATGCTACAACAACAAAATATATACATCAATATAGATAAATTATCATTAATAATGAATCAAATTCAATAATTGGGATAAATCATGGATGAAAATGGTGTGCATGTGGACCCGACCAAGATTCAAGTCATATGCGACTAGCTAGCCCCGAAGACTATGATAGAGTTGCGCAGCTTCTTGGTACTCACCAAATTATACCATAGTTTCATGTTGGGATCCTCTCATATAACTTGGCCCTTTAGTAAAGTGACCAAGGGAGGAGCTAAATCCAAGTTTCCTAGTCCAAATCATAGGAAAAAACATTACAAGATATGAAACATTGCCTCTGCTTTGCACCAATCCTCATGCTACCATACCTACATGAGTAATTTGATATTGAGACAGATGCTCCTGAATATGCTATCAGAATTGTACTCACTCAACATGGACATGTGGTGGCCGATCGTAGTGAAACACTATCTAACATTGTTTTCATATATCCCACCTATGAGAAAGAGATGTACTCTATTGTGTAGGCATGTCAAAAATGGAAGAATTATATTCTGGGAAAGGAAAAAATTATCCACACTGATCACAGGCCTATGCAATTCATGTAGACACAAGGAATGTTAAAAAATGAATTCCATCAAAAGTAGTTGACATACTGCAACAATTCCTCTTGAACATCAAGTACAATAAGGGTAGCACCAACCATGCTGTAGACTGCCTCAAATGACCCTCGATTGTGGCACTAACCATAGTTCTTAACTCTTATGGGCATGATACCTATAGGTGGTGAAAATTATACAACAATGACTCTAAATTTGCTGCTACCTATCAAATATTGAGCGCAGAAAAACTAGTTCCATACTTTCATCTCCAGGATGGACTGTTATGCCATGTGGGCCACCTCTATGTTCCTTCAAGAGGGTGTGTGAATATGATTTGGGAGGCTCATTATAGTTGGGTTGAAGGAAACTTGGCATGGGAAAAACAATGACAATATCGAAAATTTATTTTCATTGGCTGAAGATTCGAAAATATGTCAACAAGTATATTAGATCATGCACTGCCTGTGCCATCACCAAACCTGTGATTAAGGAACCTAGGTTGTAGACCCCTCTACCTATTCTTTGTGGCCTTGGGAGTCCATATCCTTGGATTACATGTCTGTTATATCTTCAACCAAGCATGGTAATGACTATGTCTTCATGGCCAATGATCGATTCTCTAAAATGGCATTTTCGACACCTTGCAAGAAGAGTATCATAGCCAAGGCCACTGCTAAGATCTTTTTCGAGCATGTTTAGGTTCATTTAGGGATACCACACAATTTTATTTCAAATAGTGATAGCAGTTTCTTGAGTACATTATAGTCCAATCTGTCGTCATTGATGGACACCAAGCTCACCAAATCAACTACTTTACACCCCCAAAACCGATGGACAACTTAAGGTAGTCAATGGGATGATTGTGCATATCCTGATAATGTACAACTACAAATATCCCCCCACATGGGATGGGAGTCTTATTTATGTGAAACATAGCTACAATCAAGCTCTTCATAAGTCTACTAGACATATCCCTTTTTAGGTGTGCTTGAGGTTCCAACCATTGGCCCCAATTGATGTAGCTCTTCCCATTGAATCCACACAAGAAGAATCTACCCATGCTCAAATTGAGGCTAATAAGGTAGCCATATTTGTTGAAAAAAATTAGCACATTAGATGATCTGGATTATGTTTGGAATGAAATGAAAGCAGAGAAGTTACAATGAAATACTCATGAAAATTTCCAGAAACAGAGAAATACAACAATACTTGATTTCTATTAATGAAATAATTGTAAAGAATCGCTAGAATGGTGGCATCTTTATCTCTAAGAATATATGTGAAAACTATGCTCATTTGCCAGAAGATGATTACAATGAGGCTCTGAAGGCATTTTTATGTTAAACAGGAATTCCAAAACCCTAGACATCTGTTGGCCCTTGACCAAGTTTTTAGGAACACTTGGTCATATTTGACCATTTTTGGACTTCGACAGTCTGTCAAAGATGGAGACTCAGGCGAAGAAGAGATCACGGGATATCGGCCCACTTTTGGGGCCCTTTTATGGTTTTGGGTTAATGTAATGGGAAAGGGATGTCAGCCCATGGGTTTATCCATGTTTTAGGCCTATTTTGTAAAGTATAAATAAGTAGCTAAGCAATGTAAGAGAGGGAGAGACGATAAGCTAAGTGCTAGTAAAGGTTTTGTGTATATTATGTGACCAACTTGCAGAGATGAACTAAGTGTTGTAAGTGCTGAGTGCACGGATTGTAAGAAGGCTCTATGCTAGATCTACTCAGGGAAGGAGGATCTAGCAAGGTGCGCACAGATCTCCTGTCCTATGTGGAGTACACGCGTGAGCTCTGTGTTGTAACCTGATTGAACATAGCTAATAAATAAGAAGAATACTTTGTGGATGTATCCCCAGGGTGGGGGTGAACCACGGTAACTCTGTGTGTTGTGCTCGGTGCTTCGACCTAATGTGTTGGTTTCTTTTCATGTGTTATACTTTGATATGATTATTCTATGTGCTTTGCTATGACACTCTTAGATAGATCCACTTTGCTTTGTGCTTCTTAGTTGTATGGGTGTATATCTAACATACATGAAAGTGCTGAGTGCTAAAACTATTTTGCTGATGCTAAGTGCTAACTTAACCTAGATCTAAGTGAATGCTGTGGTGCTTTGTGCCATCTACGGAGTGCCTTGAGGGTTAAATACTGATGAAGGATATTTTCTAAAGTACTTGATAAGAGTAAGAATCACATATCTGTGTCCCAGCTAAGGTTGCAGACACTTGAGTCTTACAACCACCCCTACCTCTACCTCGGGTGAGACTTCATCTGCTTCATAGGTGTTGCCGAAAGGGCCAGTAGTTAGGGTTTTGTTGGTGCCCTGTTGAAGCATTGAACACTGGGTCTGTTCCTGTGCCAACAACATCCAAAAACCTAACCCTAGGAGATGAGATGCCAAAAGTCATGTGGTCTCTGTTTGGGTAAGTTAGTACATTAACTTCCTGGGGTCGCAACTTTTGCATACGATCTTCGTTTTAGGCATGTGATATCCCGTTGGAAAGTTCTATTCAAGAACTACGCATTACGCTGTCAAACTCTGACTCCGTCTATAGTTTGACTATGGTGAGTCAAAATAACACTGTTTAGGGCCCCAAAACGGCCTTGGAAGTACAAAAATATGTACTGACATGAAAACATACAAAATAAGCCAATTGGATTAGGTGGGAAGAAACCAACATCCACCTGAAATATGTGTAGGGCTCCAGAAATCCCCGAAAGTGTGGAACCCATAATTACAAATAAGTACACAAGAATGTGTTGAACTAAAAATAGGCAAAAGGAGCAAGTTGGAATAGGTGGGTGGCTACTAATATCCACTTGGATCAATCCTCCCCCCTTAGGAAGCAATGGTTTCCATTGCGTTGAGTTCCTAGGGAAGAGGGGAAAGCATGTTCTAAATTTGAATCTTGGTGAGTTGTGTGCTTTGTTGGAGCAGTTGTGCTACTTGGTATTTGGAATAGTGTCACAAACTGGTTTCTGGTGGAGTTGAATATGCTCCACCAACATGTTGTCTCTGGGTTTGATGGGGCATTATGTAGGCACCATTGTAGGTGAAAAAACAATATATTCTTTCTCTTTGACAATCTGTTTTTACTGGATAGACGGTGTTGAGTCTGCAGTGGTTGTAGTAGTCTTATGTGCATCCTTTGAACAGACTGTGAAGAGGATAAATTTTGTAGTATGATAGATTACCTTACAACACTATTTTGGTGGAGCAGTAGTTAGAACTACCTCTGGTATCTGATAGAGCTGGCCTCTCGAAGTAATAATGACACTACAGGGTTTAGACTCATAGACAACATGATGTCTCCACATATATGGTTGGAACAAAACCACATCATAGACATCAAGAGGGGAAGCATTACACACTACCTCATCCTTGAAGGGTTGGATTCCATAGGACAGGTGAAACTGCTGGCTGACACAGAGATCTCGTCCCTAGTGAAGCCAACGGATGTTGTATGGATGCAGGTGTGGTGTTGCTGAAAACCCCAATTGTTTGATGGCCTTAGTTGAGATGAGGTTCTTTTGACTACCATTATCAACAATGAAATTCAATGGGGTCCCCTTCACCCACATATGTGAATGGAAGAGGCACTCTCCTTCTTCAAGATCTACTGATTCTTCTAGTTTAATTGTTATGCTTGTGACAATGGAAGTGGGGTCTATGTCGATGATCTGTTTGTTTTCCATATTTTCTAGATTGGATTTTGAATCAGGGTTCAACTCTGTGTATTTCACCTCGACAACCAATGACTGTTTCAAGCGACATTCATCGGTGTTGTGCCAGGGGATTTTGTGGAATTCATTGTTAGAATATGGAAGATTGTGTGCTCATTTTACCATTGACGATACCCTCATCACCCAACCATAGGCTGAATCCACCCTCCGAGCACCTTAACCTTGACTGAGAATTACTCCGGAAGCAAACCCTAGGCTAGATATCCAAACAAGGTGTAGCACATCTTCCTCCAAGGATAGCACACCAGCAATAGCTGATCAGATAGTCCAAACCCTATCCAAGAGATAGTCCAAGCCAAAACTGAAACTGGTTCCTGCAGCAGCTGCACTTGCAGCTCTCCTCCACACGTGCACACCAAACTGGGAACTGTAGTGCGCACCAGTTACTGCTCTGCAATTATGAGATGTGTCAAATTAGAACTAGCACCCTGTATTTATAGTGGTTCTACTAGATTTTCTGGGGACGACTTCTCCTTCTGGGTACATGTCTGTTTAGTATATTATTATTATTTTTGGCCGACTTCTTCTCTTGGAGGCTAATAACCTAATATGAATTTTCTTCTTGAGCCGACAAGACTTCTAGGGTTATTAGCCAACTCATTAGGGTTTCTATTACTTCCTGGAGTCTCCTATTCTCATGAGCTTTACACGTGGAGGTAAATACCTCCTAAAACTACCATAATATTAACACTCCCTTCTAGCTAGGGAGGTATTACCAGTAATGGTCTTGAGCACAAAAACATACCATTTACCTGGTAGCATCAACATAGTCGTTTAGACTATCTCATGACTAGATCATGAGCATGAACATCACCATCAGCTGCATCATCTCTCGAAACCATACTTCATCTGAGTAATTAGACATGATGTTGGATAAGTCACACATACCATAGAGTGACATAAGAGTCATTCTTATAATTCTCTGAACCATTTTCCGTTTGGAAAATCTTTGTTCATCATTCGTCTCAATGATGATTATCTCCAATAAACTGCTGATAGTCTTCAAGGCAATTAGAACAAAAATAGAACACAACTGTGTCTATCCATAGTAGTATATAACTATAGTCTAGTGGTACACTACCACACCAAGTAACACACAAGTACTTGATCAGTAACGAATAGTGGAACATATTCACCACATTAGTCTTCATCTACTATCATACAGTCTTCATAACAAACATCTAATAGCAACCTGCATAGAAACAATGTTATGATATCAACTAAATTATCTGGGCCAATCTTTCACTCACATCTGTGAGCTCTGAAAAAATATCTGCCTCACGAACAGTGGAACATATCCACCATAGTAGTCTACATCTACTATAATACAATCTTCATAACAAACATCTGCATAGAAACAATGTTATGATATAAACTGAATCATCTGGGTCAATCTTTCACTCACATCTGTGAGCTCTAAAGGAATATCTATCTCAGAGTAGAGTAATGAGATATCTGGACTATTCTTCTCAAGCAAGGAAGAATAACTGTCCTATCTTCTGAACCTAGACCATACCCCACCCTGGGCCATTCTTCCTACACTAATCAAAGTGCACACTGGAGAGAATGTATAACCCTAAGGAATGTTGAGCCTGGACCAATCCCCACCCTAGTCCATTCCTCCTACACTAATCAAAGTGCACCATGGAGAGAATATATAAACCCTAAGGAATGTCTGTCCTTGGTTACTGAGCCTGGACCATTCCCCACCCTGGGCCATTCCTCCTACACTAATCAAAGTGCACCCTGGAGAGAATGTATAAACCCTAAGGAATGTCTATCCCTGATTGTTGAGCCTGGACAATTCCCCACCCTGGGCCATTCCTCCTACTCTAATCAAAGTGCACCCTATAGATAATGTATAAACCTTAAGGAATGAATGTCTAGACCATTTCCTCTGTTAACCACAAGAGGAAAAGACTATCCTGCATCAACCTTCAAAACGGACCATTCCTCACGTTAACCACAATGAGAAATTGTTGTTCGGTGAGGCGGGCCAGTATTCTTGAGTAACCCTCAAGAAGAGAGACTTCCCTAGACCACTCCCCATGTTAACCACAATGGGAAGTCGCTATCTATGATACATCAACAATCAGACTACTTCCCATGTTAACCACAATGGGAAGTGAATGTCCGTCAGAGATCTCAATCCACTTTCCGAACAGGAAAGCATCTGTCCAAGATGGACTATTTTTCAATATTGAAAATAAATGTCTTCAATAATGTTTTCAGTGCTCCCTCCTAACCTAGAGAGTCATTTCTTCCTTTTTCAAAAATAAGGAAGTTGTTTCCATGAGCTCCAGCTTGAGTACACAAACTCTTTCATCTTGGATAGAATCTTTACCAAAATGTTTGCTTATCTGCTCATCTGTGGAGATATGTATTGAAGAAATCATTTTCTCCTTTCTGGACTTCATCATGGATAATGTAATGCTTGATTTAAAATGTACTTTAGTCTGGAACACTGTGAAGGATTCATGTAGATATGAACAATAGCGTATATCATAGTTGGA
Source organism: Picea mariana (assembly GCA_032191745.1). Lineage (NCBI taxonomy): Eukaryota > Viridiplantae > Streptophyta > Pinopsida > Pinales > Pinaceae > Picea > Picea mariana. The sequence continues at coordinate 26,207 of JASDQU010028068.1, read as the reverse complement.
AAACTGGAACATATCCATGTGGCACTTCTTCTGTCATCATGAGATCTGATCTACTGAGTAGTCATCTTGATGTTATAGGAAATCTTCACCACACTTTTGCTGTGCACTAGAGGTTCTCCACCAAGTTATCTTCTTTTATCTGCATATAAGATTCTCTTTCTGGTATGCCTCAGAGTTCTTGATATTTCTCTTCATATGCTCTTTATTCAATTTCTCTGGAAAACATTCTTTCATTCATATGATGTAGAACTCCAACTCATGGATGTTGCGGATGATATAATGACTCATGTAGAGATAAGCCTGGTTTGCTGGAACAAGTAATCATCATAGTATTCTCCCTCCATCTGGGAGAACCTCTAGTTCTGGGTCTCGCAATGCTTTCATTCATAAGTATTCCATACACTATTCTTTATCACAACTTTCAGTTCTTCTACTTGATTTCTTTTAGTGAGTTCGTATCAGGCTGGTAATCTTGTGATTCTTGATACAGTGACTGGTTGTTCTGATTTCTCTTTCTTTCTTGGAATCTTCATGTTTTTCTTTAGTTCTTGGGTCCATGGAGTTTCTTATAGATTTCATGCCATAGAGATTCCACTTCTGACTTTTATCATAGGATCATGGATCTAGATGGACAACCAGGAATACTTTAAGGATTCTCTTCGAAGAAGTCTTCTTCTGCGGTTGAATTGAACACGTACTATCTTTCATGGATGCTACCATGGATATATATACTTTATTATCTTCAATGGATCATAATATTAGCTCCCTCCTAACCCTTTCTTTATGTAAGAGTGCATATAGTCGGCTCCCTCCATCTAACAGAGTCCACGATTCCATCTGCATCATTATTGTCTTTTGCAATATATAATTGGCTCTCTTGTCTAACAGAGTCCACACTTCTGTCTCGTTCTTTTCTACAAAATGTCATAAGTCTTTTTCCAATTTCCTCTCGATTTGTTGAACTCTTTCTATCTTTGCTTCTTCTAAGTTTCTTCATGATTGATTCGACTTATCTTGCAATAGCTTCTTGTATTTCATCCTTTGATGTGTAGTTTCTAATGATATCCATTTTCATCTTGTTTGTTCTTCCAGAGATATAGTTCTTCTTGGAACACATTATCTTCCAAGAGATAGATATAAAAGATATGTACATAGATGATGCAAACAAGATATGTACAAGAAATAAGAAGAGTGTTGTTACCTTTTAGAAGAAGAAGTCTCTTCCATCCTGCTTAGCCTTCTTTGTAGGTTCCTTTTCTTCGGCAATCGATGCTTCATGTTTCTCCTTCCTTTTCTTTAGCTCCGGACAATGATTCTTGTAGTGACCATACTTTCAACAGTTGAAGCATTGCACTTCTGAAATGTATTTTTCCTGATTTGTCTTCCTCCTTGAACCAAACTTTCTTTTTTTCTTGAAGTTCTTGAATATTACTGTGAAAGCTTGATCGTCGTACTTCTTTTGGGGTTTCTATTTTGCATTGATCCTTGATTCTTCTTAAACACAGCAAGTCCAAATTTCTTCAAATGTCAGATACTCCTTCCTTGTGTTCATACTTTCAGAAAATGCATCCCATGTCTTGGGAAGACCATTGAGTACTATGTTCACTAATTCCTTCTCTGAAGTGATCTCTTCAATAGATTGTAGTTGATATCTTAACTGGGATATCCTTACAAAGTATGATGGTATGTTGTCATCATCATTCATCTTCATGTCACAGAGCTCATTCTTCAGAATCATAACTTGTCCAATGTTTATGACTAAAAAGAGATTTGTTAGGGCATCGTAGATCTTCTTCGATGAGTCAAGATGGGAGATGTAGGGTATCAAGTGGTATTTTATAGAATCCACTATGATACGCATGGCATTGATGTCAACATCTTTGAACTTCTCCATATCTGCAACGTTCTGTGGTTCCTTCTCTTTTCCTTCTTCAAACTTTGGATTCACGATATCCAACACTTATTCTTGGCAAACATGAGGTCAATCCTTGTCTTCCATGCTCTGAAGTTAGAGGCTCCATCTAACTTGTTAGAGACTTCATAGAGTTAGTCATGGCTTGCTTGACTTGGTCCAACCCTAGATTTGACCAAAAATTCAAACTTCGCGTCTTGGCTTGCTGAGAGTGCCAGTAGATGCGCTAGGCTAGAGTGCACTGATCTATCCATAGATTAGGTCAATCCATTCACTTAAGGTGCCTCAACAAGAGGATTAAGGTTTCTACAACTACTCCTACTAGTAACCCTAGTGAAAGTGTCTTGGAAGCTTCTTCTGCTACTAACCCTAGCGACAGTTCCTCAGCGAGCTCAATATCTTAGCGGCTATGTTTCCTTCCAGCGTTTAAAATGAATGAAGGAGGTGTGGGTCCATAACCTGTTAGAATATAGAAGATTGTGTGCTCATTTTACCATTGACGATACCCTCATCACCCAACCATAGGCCCAAGCCACCCTCCGAGCACCTTAACCTTGACTAAGAATTTTTCCGGAAGCAAACCCTAGGCTAGATAGCCAAACAAGGTGTAGCACATCTTCCTCCAAGGATAGCGCACCAACAATAACTGATCAAATAGTCCAAACCCTATCCAAGAGATAGTCCAATCCAAAACTGAAACTGGTTGCTGCAACAGCTACACCTGCAACTCTCCTCCACATGTGTGCACCAAACTGGGAACTGTAGTGCGCACCAGTTACTGCTCTGCAATTTTGAGATGTGTCGAATGAGAACTGGCGCCCGGTATTTATAGTGGTTCTATCAGATTTATTGGGGTCGAATTCTCCTTCTGGGTACATGTCTGTTTAGTATATTATTATTATTTCTGGCCGAATTCTTCTCTTGGAGGCTAATAACCTAATATGAATTTTCTTCTTGAGCTAACAAGACTTCTAGGGTTATTAGCCAACTCATTAGGGTTTCTCTTACTTCTTGGAGTCTCCTATTCTCGTCAGGTTTACATGTGGAGGTAAATACCTCTTGCAGCTACCATAATATTAACAGTCACACCACTTCTCAGTTTCATTCTTCGTATTCCCTTTACCATCTTTTTCCTGTGTCTTGGACTGGTTTTCTAGAGGTTTTTGGCTAGGGTTGTCTTTATCGTTCTTTGGTTGTCGCATTTTTGAAGACTCAAATTCCCATTTGTTCTGGTGCCTAAATTTATACTCGATTTTGATAGCATATAGATAGGAATCTCCCAATGAGGAGATGTGTAGGAAATCGATTTTGATTTGGATGTACTTATGTAGAGCCCCACAGTATTTCAGAACCAGATGCCACTCAGAGTTCTTGATACCCATCTTGGTGAAAAAGGTATGGAAATTATTTGTGAACTCTGACATTGTTTGGCTCTTCTCTTTCCATAGTGTGGTCCATCTCATGTACTGGTCTTCATAGTTATCAAGATGATAGTACTATTCTTTGACCGCATCTAATAAAAATTCCCAAGCGGGCTCGACCCCATATATTCCAGATTCTTCTATGGAAATTTGCTCCTAGTTAGTTTCCCACTGATGTTCGACATGGGGGAGATCCTTGAGGAGTGCGAAGTTGATCTTTTCCTTGTTGGAAATTTTTTTAACAGAGAAATAACCTTCTAATAGATTTAACTATTTTTCTAGGGAATCTGCATCTATCTGAGCTTCAAATATTGGAATATAAAAGTTAACTTGTACCTTGAAGGGAGAGGTTCCTCCAAAATGGGAGCTTGATGAATATGTGTCTCTTACTATTGGCAGGCATTGAAGAATGTGTGAAAAATTCTCCATCATTTTGTCCCTCTGTCGCACGAGATTTTTCTCAAGCAACAGGTTAATAGAATCTTCTGCTCCACCATTTTTATTTTCTACTACCATAGAGGGTTTCTTGGGTGTGCGAGAGTGATTGTACTTGAGAGAGGAAAACTTGAGACCCAACTGGATATAATCGGACCTTGTCAGGGACATGCACTGAAAAAAATGATCAAGAGCATCCTGCTCTGATACCATTGATCTAGATTATGTTAGGAACGAAATGAAAGAAGAGAAATTGCAATGAAATACTCATGAAAATTTCCAGAAAAAGAGAAATACAACAATACTTTATTTCTATTAATGAAAGAATTGTAAAGAGACTGTAAAAATACAGAGTGCAAGAATCACTAGAATGGTGGTATCTTTATCTTTGAGAAGAGATGTGATGACTATGCTCATTTGCCAGAAGATGATTACAATGAGGCTCTGAAGGAATTTTTATGTTAAAAAGGAATGCCAAAACCCTAGACATCCAAAAACCTAACCCTAGGAGATGAAACACCAAAAGTCATGTGGGCCCCATTTGGGTAAGTTAGTACATTAACTTCCTGAGGTCGCAACGTTTTCATACGATCTTTGTTTTAGGTGCGTGATAGCCCATTGGAAAGGTATCTTCGAGAACTATGCATTACATCGTCAAAGTTTGAATTCGTCTACAGTTTGACTGTGGAGAGCCAAAATACCACTATTTAGGGCCCCAAAACAACCCTGGAAGTACATAAAGATGTGTTGCCATGAAAAAATACAAAATAAGCCAATTGGATTAGGTGGGAGGCCACAAGTATCCACCTGGAATATGTGTAGGGATCCAGAAAACCCCGAAAGTATGGAACCCATTATTACAAATAAGTACATAAGAACGTGTTGAACTAAAAAATGACAAAAGGATACAGTTGGAACAGGTGGGTGGCCACCAATATCCACCTGGATGATTCAATAACCAATCCATGAAATATTTTAGAAATCCAATGCCCAATATATGCAACAACTTGACCAACATCAAGTTCTATAGAAGTTTCAGGTTGGTGATAAGGTCTGGTTACATTTGTAGAAAGAGTTCTTTGTAGGACCCCATCACAAGAATTTCCCACTTTGATATGGGCCTTACACCATCACCAATTTTGAAGCTGAGAATTATTTTGAATTAAGTATTCCCCCATTCTTTGGCCTGCATCTAGTTTTTAATGTGGAAATGTTTTCCCCATATGTTCCACCCCTACTAGACACCTCAGAGGTAGCTAAGCACATGGCCCATACATAAATCAACCCTGAATTCCTTGATCGAATCATGGATACAAAAATTAAAGGAACCCTCTAACAGAGCATATAAATCTACCAAGTTGGAAAAGTAGGGAAGCTTCTTCACCAAGGAAAGTGGCTCACTACGAGCTAAATTTAGAAAAAGTTTCCCCATCTAATGAGGGAACTTGATGCAATGGAAACCATTGCTTCCTAAGATGGGATGCATGATATAGGTGGATATCGATGGCCATCTACCTCTTCCATTGACTCAATGATTCTCTATCTTCTTAGCAATTTTTCTACAGTTTTCAGGTCCCAAACTTATAGGTACGTTTTGAGGCCCTAAACGATGTTTTTTATACTTTCGAGTGGCCAAGGGTTGCCAACGGTATTCTATGGCCCTAACCAAAATTTGTATCCTTGAATATTTCTTTCCAATGAGATATCATGTGCCCCAAATGGAGATAGTATGAAAAATGTTTTCCCCTAGGAAGTTGACGTATCAACTAACCACCTTGGGGCCCACAATACTTTTGTTGTTTCTGTTGAAAATACTGAGAGGTAGGGTGAATCTGTATTACCTTTTAAAAAAATTATCATTTACTTTGTTATTTTATTAATCACCACAATATATCAACAATGGAGTTGTCTTTAAAATCAATTATATAAATATAATTAACAGGAATTACAAGGTTTTATAAATAATAATATGAGATAGTGAAGGACACCAATCCTTTTTAGAGGACCAACTCTTGGAGACATAAATCCCCTTCTTTAGGGAAACAACCCTAGGAAGAACTAACTCCCTTGGTTTAGGGAACCAACCCTAGGAAGCACTAACTCCCTTTTCTTTAGGGAACCAACTCTAGGAAGCCCCAACTCCCTTATTTTCACACTTTACTTAGTAAAGGATATGAATCCTTCCTTCCTCCTCCCTTCTGTTGGTCACTATAATTGCTTAATTAATTTTAAACAACTAGGTGAAACATAAATTATCAACCCAGGGAAGTCTTTTGTTTCAAAGATAGCCACGCACTATATATGCT
>JASDQU010028068.1:0-15161 GCA_032191745.1 Picea mariana | reverse complement strand
CATAACTGACTCATAAATGTCCACAAACGAAATCACAACAGGATCAATCAATTAATAACAGAGTTCGTAATAGATATCCGATCATTTGTTATTTGCCAAATGAGTCGACAAGATCGATTTACCTTGATCGAAATCATTTCTTTTAAACGAATTATAACTAGATTCGATAGTGATAACAAAGTCAATCAATTCATTTTGAAAATTAAAATTAAACAGAGCAGTTTTTACGATGCAAATCCAACTCATGAAAATGATCAAACTAACTGAAGATAAACAGCAATCTGATCAAGCGGATCCAACAGCGAGGATTTAACATAGTCATCGTATATCAACAATGTTCTGTGATTCAGGCGTGAATATTATTTGCACAGACTTAAATGAAAGCATTGTTTCCAAAAAAACAGAGTCGTTCTTCCCAAATTGGAAACGATCAGAGTTGTATTTCGGCTTTGAAAATTATATATCACAACATATGTAACAACCAAACTCATGAAATCATTCGACGATCACCACATACTAACCATAACGAAATCAAATCATGATCGTATTCTAAATTGAGCATGAGAAACTTCCTGTTCAGAGTAGATACAAAACGAATTCAATTGAAGGCAAACTATCAGTTTCGTTGACTCAATCAAACAAACAAACAAATCAAATCCAAACGAGGACCAATCAAATCCAATAAAAATCTATCAATAGCTAAACTGGGAATGATCAAATCATGTATCCAAAAAGAAATTTCATTTATTTTTAGCAAAGCAAAAATATACAGGATGAACACATTATGATAGAGTCATTTCAAAATGTAAACAAAGCTATTCGAAGACCAAATTCGAATCATTATATTAACCCTGATCATTCACACAACTAGAACAATTTTGAAAATCATGCTTGTATGATGAGCAGATGGCTTGATCACAACAATTTGGAGTTGATAACGGCTGTGGCCGATTCAACATTCTTGAAAACGATGGATCCAGTTGTCTTCTGCTTCTTATCAGTTGCTTGGAGTTTGTCTCTTTTGCTGGTCAACACTGCAACTTGCTTTTCCAGCGATTGAATTTTCGATTGGAGTATGGGAACATCGATGTAGTATCATTCCAGACACAAATCACATTGGTCACTGGATGACTATGTGGGCTTCGAAAACGCAGGTGAGGGTTTGATTACATTGCCAAGGGTTTCATTAGGCAGTTTGATACCAGGGTAGCTAGGATTATTCGTTAGGCAAGGGGGAAGATTCGTCAAGAAATCATAAGGTGGTTCGGGGCATAAACCCTGTGAGTAAGGGTACTCACTGGCTAGAAAACGTTCTATGTCAGAATCTGAATCCTCACTAAGGACGATGGGCTTCTACTCAAAAGAGGGTTTAGGTTTATTCCTTGCCATCCTGGAAATAAGTCAAGCGTTCTTTTTACCCTTAGCAATAACAGTAGGGTTTGCCTTGGTCTTTTTGCTAGCAGGCTTTTTAATAGCCTCGGCTTTCTCCGCTACAACGTCTGGTAAATCAATGTCAGGGTCGACCGAGGGATTAGGAGATGGTAGTAGAACATGGAAGGGCATGGGTGGCCTGGCCTTAGCTTCAATAATCACAGGTTTCTCGACCTGGACAGGGTCTGTATCATCAAAACCATTTCGAGTGACGAAAGCTCTCCAACTATCACCGTGTAAACTCAAGTGATAAATAATGATAAGTTTAATAAGTCCATGGTGGAACAAGATGCTGTCGGCCTTCTCCCTTTTAAACCTTTTAGACATTTTATATAGGCTACGCTGAAAGTAAAAGGGCATATTCAATGAGTATCCCATAAAATTCATTAGCAAACGCAGGTGATAGAGAAAAACGAGTCCATATCAACCTTCACAGGTCACAAATTTCTTGACTATCATCAAAGTATCGTGCCATCGTGCTTTAAGTGCAGAGATGGGCATACCTCTGTCACAAGAGGTGACCTTTCAGGAGATGAACAGTAGCGTCCATGGAACCTCCTCGACCTTAGAATTTTTGAACCAATGCTGGCCTGTGGCAGGTAATCCTATAGCAGAACTAATAAACCTCTCATCGATTTCCAACTGTATGTCGCCCACCTTGGCTCTACATCCATCGAAAGTCAGCGTGAACTACTGTGCAACACAGAGATTAAAACCCTCGAATCGTTGTATGAAGGTGAGCCAACCGTTATCCTCCAAATATTTCTGGGCATTGTCAAATAACAGCAAGGCTTGGCTGTCGTTTGGCTCGATTCACACGACTGGTGCCATGAAGCCGAGCACACGGTAAGTCCAGGGTTTGGGTCATAGCACACATAGGAGCAGAGTGCACGAAGGGTTACCAGGGCTAACAGAAATGAAACAGGGATAAGGGATAGGAATTAATGTCATCATGCGAAGGTGGTGGAGCTTATCTCTGCCATGCATAATAGTTATTTCCAAGGTACAACCGTCAGCTTTCATAGCTGTTCAACCCATTATAATATGGTTCAACAATCATATCACTTGGCCGACCAATGAAATGGTAAGTGTATAAACCAATGCGCGCAATCAACATTATGCCATAGTTTTGAACCATCAACATTCAATTTGAAACCAATACCAAATGTTTAACCATGCGCCAATGTATCATCTCATATCAATAGTTTAACAAATGTGCCAATGGGTCTTCATATAATCAATATGCCAATAGTTTTGAAAACACGAACATAGGCATTATATTAAAAGATATATATAAAGGGTTTAACCATAACACCTATATATTTTCATGAAACCAATGTTCAAGTATGTCAAATAAAATGCAAATCCAAATGCCAATACATTACAAACTCAATAAAACCAAGTCACATGATCAATACAAGAATGTCCAATGAGTACAGATCAAAATTTTTTCCAGCTGCATAATGATAACTGAAATGTAAGCGCAATAGGCATATTGAAAAGGATAACGACAGTTCAACTAATGATTTCAATGTGACTATGAAAGACCAAGTTTTCACGCTTACAGTCGTGAAAACAAAACGAAGGTAAATGTGCAAATGTCGCAAAAATTGTAACGAAAAAAAAAAATTGATGTTTGCAAAACATTGGTGTAGGCAGCTTATAGGATAGTGGAAAAATGTGAATTGGCTGCCAACAATGGCGACGCACTGGTAGAAGCAGTTATCTCTGCCAAAAGGAACAAATTCATATTAGGACAGCAAAGATAATTTCAACTCAAAAATAACGACCAGAAAATCGTATAAACATCATCATTAACCAACTATTCCAGCAGTGCTTCAAAAGACGAAAACTGATAACAAACTTAAGATCAGCAAGCCACGATATTAAAGATAAAATCTCCAATACTGTTGGCATAGCCACTGCTGCCAGCAAGCGTCCATAGCCTCGACAGGGTTTCCAATTAACCCCCTCTGACATCTGTATCCTGCCAAGAAGTTCTAGATCAGAATAAAGGACATTAAAGAGGTTTCTTTTTCACAAATTTTTATAAACACGACATTGCTTCGCTGCCAGCGGGCCTGTTCAGTACCCCGGTGATGTTGTCTTGGCACCATGCATGCATTTACCCACTGCCAGCAGACCTTTTCATCATCCCGGTGGGTTTACAAGCACTTCCCACAACTCTTATTAATAATTTATTTTGTTTTTTTATTTATAGACATATAGTCAAGCGGGGTGCCACTGAAAATCATGATATTTTAACATATTTTTCAGACCTCATCAAAAAAATTTAGAACTGTCCTTTATTTAGATCCAGAGATGTTTTATTTACAAAAACAACTTCCTAAGTTGGGAGACATCCTCTGAGTCATTCCTTTATGGAATAGGGATAGCGTAAAAAGATAATAGATGATCATGACAAGCTTTTCTCAGAGATCTAAAATCAGTGATCTTCTTTCAAACAACAGACTTTTCCAACATAGATTTCAGAAATATGCCATTGATGTTTGTACAAATTTTTCAGAAGTTATTTCAGCGAAGGAAATTTCTATTGTCTTTATCTGAATAGCTCAGTGTACAGGTATGTGTACTTCAAAGAAACACAAACTAATAAATTCAAAGAAAAATCAAAAAACAAAAAGCAAACGAAAAAGCAAACAAAAGAAAAATATATACATAATATACAAGGGTATTATCAAGCAAAGTATCTCTTCAGGGCTTGGCCATTCACTGGGTAGATGTCAAGCTACCCTTCAAGATTCTGCAATTGAAAAGAACTGGGACCCAACTTTTCAGCAATTAAAAATGGTCCAAGCCATAAGTTTTGAAATTTTGTGTGCTCTCCCTTTCCCTCATGTGGTTTGTCCCACTTCAAGACGAGATCGCCTACTTCAAAATTTCTATCAGAAGCAGAATTAGAATCAAACCATCTTTTAACCAATTGTTGATGTTGATCCAACTTACATTTAGCTTGGGCTCTTACCTCTTCTAGCTTCATCAAAGTGTTGATTCGGTTTTGCAAAGGGGGAGAATCTTCTTCTTGCACCTTCTATGACAACTGAAGTGAAGGAAGAAGAATGTGAGGTGGCAGAATTGCTTCTCTGCCATATACTAGAAAAAAGGGGGAGTTTCCTATAGCAGATTTTGGCGTTACCCTATCAGCCCACAGCGCATTTAGCAGTGCATTGTGCCAATTTTTGTGATTTTCAACCACTGTTCTCTTGATGATTTTGATTAAGTTCTTATTTGTCGATTCTGCCAATCCGTTGCCCTGGGGGTAATAGCTAGCAGAAAACTTTATCTTAATTCCTTTTTCCAAAGCGAACTTGCTCATCTCAAGAGAGGAAAATTAAGAGGCATTATCGAAAACTAAACAGTCAGGGATACCGAAGCGAGTGATAATATTCGAATTTAGAAAGGCAATTACCTAGCTGGTGTTGACAGTTCTTAGCGCAGCAGCTTCAGACCATCGAGTAAAGTAATCTGTGGTCGTCACAATAAACCTGTGTTGTTGCGAGGACGGAGGGTTGATTGGACCTATGATATCAAGGCCCCACTGCTGAAAAAGAGAATCTACTGTAACGGGCTGCAAAGGAAAGGCTGGTTTTTGTAACTGCCCTGATGCTTTCTGACAGATGATACATTTATGACACAAAGCATGGGCGTCTCTAAAAAGTGTGGGCCAGTAATAACCAGCTCTTAAAACCTTATGAGCAGTGGTTTCACCACCAGCTTCTCCTGCATGCAACTCGAGCAAGACTTTTTCTTCTTCGTCCTTTTCGAGACAGCGCATCAGCACGCCATCAAAACTCTGACAAAACAGAATACCATTAACCAGATGAAAGGAGGAAGACTTTAATCTCAACGATCTTCTTTTGGCGGGGTCAAGGTGATGGGGGGCTGACCCATGTTCAAGATAGAATCTTATATCGTCGTACCAAGGACTAACAGAGTTTTGTGCGCAACAGATTAAACTTTGATCACTTTTCCCTAGGTTTGACGTATCGTTTTCTTCTTGTTGTCCTGCTGCTGAATCAGCAACTAACTTGCATAGCTCTTGGCCTCTCACTATCTAAGCTGGGGTGATTTCTAAGTCATACTCTTGTAAGGAGGTGACCCAGTTGGCTCTATTTTCTCCTAGTTCTTTTTGCACTAACAAGTTCCTCACGGCTGGGTAGGGGACAATAACTTTCATCCTTGACTTCAAAAGATAGGACCGGAAGTGCTTAACTGCTTTGAAAATAGCATAGGCTTGTCGATCTACCACTGGATAATTAAGTTCTGTGCCTTTGAAAGTAGAGCTCATAAAGGCAATGGGTACTTCATTGTTCTCAGCATTCTTTTGGGTTAGGACGATGGCATAGGAACGGTCAGAAGCAAAAGTGTAGAGTGTAAAGTCTTGAGAAAAATCTGGGCTCATGAGAGACGGAGCGTCTATTATGGCCTTCTTTATTGCATTAAAAGCTTGGTTTTCTAGGGGTCCCCAGTGATATTGGGTGTCTTTCTTAATCAGATTCTGTAAAGGCCTGACCATTTCGGAGAAACTGAGGACAAATCTTCTCACGAAGTTAATCTGGCCTAAGAAAGACTGCATGGATTTTTTGGATGTAGGAGGGGGAAGTTTTGCGATGACTTGAGTCCTTTAGAGATCAATAATCATCCCTTCACTAGACACAATGAATCCTAAGAGTTTACCCTGTTCTACTGCAAAGATGGATTTTTTGGGATTCAAGGAGATGTCGTATTTGCGACATCGCAGTAGGACGGCTTGTAAGTGAGCTAGATGATCATTTTTGTTTTTAGAAAATACAGTCACATCATCTAGGTAAAATATGACAGACTGATTGATTAATCCTCGAAAAGCAATATCCATTGCTCTCTGAAAGGTAGCATAGGTGTTAATCAATCCAAAGGGCATTTTGCGATAAGCATAAGTGCCCCACGGAGTACAGAAGGTAGTTTTTAGTTGGTCTGGTGGAGACATCAGGAATTGGTTGTATCCAGAGAAACCATCCAGTAAGGATAGCCTCTCAGAACAAGACACCTATTGAAGGATCTGTTCCATGGGCAAGACAGGATAGTTGTCTTTATCAGATGCTCTATTAAGGTTTCGAAAATCGACGCAGAGTCGAATTTCCCCACTTTTCTTCCGGACTAGGACAAGCTTAGAAACCCATTGAGTGTGTCTAACAGGAAAAATTATCTTAGCATTTAGGAGCTTATTCAAATTTTTTTGAACGGTCGGTTCGAGCTTTGGGTGCATCTTCCTCAGTTTTTGTTGAAAGGGTAAGGTTTGGGGTTTCATAGGGATGACATGTTGTATGATATTAGGGTCGAAAGTTTTGAGGTCATCATACATCCATGCAAAGACATCTTTAAATTCTTTGAACAATTTAATGAATGCAGCTTTTTCTTGTTGAGAACATCCCAACCCTAGATTAATGCACTGAGGATTTTCATTAGTTCCTAAGTTCACTTTTTCATAAGATAACGAGGAACTATTGGTTTTACAATTGACCGTCTTTTTAAATTTGTCTTGAAAATCATAAAACTTCTCTAGTCTAACTACAGATTTAGGGATCGATTTTACCATATCCGATGAAGATTCAAGAGTTCTCGGATTTGGTATTACCGTGAAATCGTGCAAATTGTCGTTGTGTGTGTGTTCGTCTATCACCACACCTTGAAGGTTTCTTCCATGTGCAAAAAGTTAATAATCTGTTGATCGTCATCAAATACTCTCCAGTTCGTGATGTTGTCGGGGATGGATGGTCGAAACAGCAGCTCGACTGAGAATGTGTCTGGGGACAAGCCTTCTGTAGGAAGAATTTTAGAAGCTACATTAGCTAATAAATCTGCTTCAAAGTTATTCAATCTAGGAATAGAATTTATATTGAAAGTGAAAAATTTATTCATTAAATTCCATACCTCAGACTAGTAGCTTTTGAGATGCGGAGAAAGACAGTGGATAGAGTCTCTTACCTGTCTAACCACTATTTCAGAGTCACCAAAGACGGTTAAATTTTGAATGTTCATATCCAAATCTTTTCTGAGACCTTGCAGTAAATCCTCATATTCTGCAGTATTGTTAGTACATTCAAATTCCAACCTACATGTTATCAATGTTTTGTTACCTGATGTATCGATAATGACGCAGCCTGCTCCAGCTCCTTCTTTGGACTTTGACCCATCGAAATAAAGAGACCAAATTTGATTTTCTTCAGGTACATTGGATCGTTGCATGGAAACTGTTGGATGCATATATGCTACAATCTCGGACTTTTGTTCTGGATTGGTGATAGGTGAAGCCTCTGCCATAAAATTGTTGAAGAAGGTGTCCATTCCTTGTACTTCAGGTGAATCAGTAGGAGGTGTATATGGTTCGTTGGGATCGTTCAAATCAGTGACCGTGAACTTAAGGTAGCGCTCACGATTTACTCTGATTTTATTAGGCTTTCCGTTCTCTGGAAGCCATAGATGGGACCAATCTGTTGCGAAATAACCATGTAGCTGCTCCGACCAGTCCCTGCTTAAAAACATGCCATACACTTATGGAATATCCACAACAATTATATCAATAACTTGATGAACCTTGGGGTTAGATGATAATCTAATAAGCACATTCTTTAGTTCGCCTATAACATTGACATTTGTCTTATCAAGTTGTATGATTTTTAAAGTAGATGGTTCAACTTCAGTGTTAATTTTCTGGCATACATACCAAGGTATCACATTGGATGACGCCCCTGAGTCTACCATACAATTGTGCACGTTTCTATTAAAGATATCGAAAGTTAATAGAAATGGAGGTACATTTTTGCGAGTGCTAAGAGTAGTAGCCTGTGGTTTTTTACTCGCAGTTTCTAAGGGTACTTTATCTACATTATTTACATTATTTACATTACTTATAGGAAGGCTTCCTTTATCTTGAGAATCAGGATTGTTTTTAGTGGAATTCTTCTGGGGAGCTTTGTTCTGCACAACCTTGTTACCATTAGAGTTACCATTTTTGCCATTTTCTGAAATATTTTGCAACATTTTTTGTAACAGAAATAGAAACTTCAATAACTCATAAATAGAAATGTTATCCCTTAAGTTTTTAATATCTTCAACAACATCATAATCTAAGTTGGGGTTCACATTACTTTGTTTAGTCTCAGCTGATTTAGATTGCTTTGGAGGTGAATTTGTAGTGTTTTCGGTAGGAGGTTTGTTTGTTGTCTTACTCCTGGTATTATAAGGATGAACTGTCTCGTAGTTAGCTTGAAAGATGCTATCTGAGAAGTGTCCAAAAATGTTTGGAGAAGAGTCTTCTTCTTGAACTGTCTCTTGTTCAACCACCTCCTCGGGAATCTCAGGAGGCATCAAGCTATCTTGGGCTTCTAGAATTGTTTGAAGGGCACATTGCAAACTTTCTAGATTAAGGCCTTCGGTGGTTGGATTAGGTCGGTTGGTGGGAAAAGGATTCCGGAACGGGGGCTTGTAAGGTCCTTTTCTTTAGGAAGCTTCTTCGGTCGACCTTTTTAAGTCTATAACTTGATTTGATATTTTTTGAACAATTTTAGTTAGGTTTTTCAAATCAGAGCTTTCAGGTTGTGATTTATTTTGAGAGGGTCTGGGGAGGATTTCAATCTTCTTTTTGGAAGAAGAACTAGTCTCAGTTTCGTTGCTAGTAGAGTCTTTAAGACTAAGTATGTCTTTTTTGATCTGGCTGGCCTCCTCGAAGACTTCTAACAACGTGTCTTTCTTAGATTGTTTAACCCAAATAGCTATACTCTGATGCAAAGCTTTAGTGTAATAGGCTATTATAAGACTCTCAGCGAGCATAGAATCTGTAGGGATTCAGTTTTTAAGTGTCAAGAATCTTTGACTAAAGTCTTTAACTTTTTCTTTTGGGTTCATTCTTAAGCTAGAAAGATCCATGACTAGGACTTCCGGAGGTTTACCGTCTCCGAACTTTTCCAAAAATCATGACTCAAACTTTTCACAAGACACGATGGTATGGGGTTGTTGGGAAAAGTACCACGTGGATGCATTGCCCTCGAAATTATATGGGAACAACCTACAGACAACATCTTCATGTTCGACATTGCGGAGTCTTATGGCTAACATAAACTTTTTAATGTGATCGTCAGTGATTTGTTTTGAGTCAGGGTCAAACTTGGGAATCCATTTCTCCAGATGCTTAGGTAAAGGGTGCTGAGCTCCAGGTACAGCTACGGCATCCTGATCAAGCCAGGGTATAGCAGGGTTGTTCTGATTTTCCATTGGGGTAGTAGGTGTGGAAGGCTAAGAAGGGGAATTGCCTTCATCAAAGGAATATCCTCCAGAAAAGGAAGGAGATGATGGAGGTGGTGAAGGGGGTATCCCAGATCCTCCTGCAGTAGGATTTATGATTGGATCTGTAGGATTCAGAGTGAGGTTAGTGTCACCCAATTGTTCTCTGATATCAGAGCATTCCAAAGGTTGACCCCACAGATGGTTTGGTTGCCTCAAATGGGCTAAGGCACTATGTGTTTTAATAAGAGATTGATGAACAATCTCTTGTATGTCACCACCTGTAGGATTAGGGGTTGTTGGCTCAACTATGATCTGTGGATCGTCGGTTGAAGTAGTTGTTGTTTGAGGAGGAATATTATCATTTGAACGGCTTCTAGTCACTATAGGTGAGCGATTAGGTGGTGGAGGAGTCTTGCAACCACCTCGTGTCATTAATTAAGTTCAGTCCCTCCTTCTAGCACCATTTGTTGATGGGCGAAATTGACCGTCCGTCAACTGAAAGAGTGGAACCGGTCCGGGGTTGTCTAATAACCCAAGCCGTTTGGGATGAACCACCCTGACGGGTTTAGCGGCTCCGTTGGCCGATCTAAGGTCCTAAGAAAACAAACAAGAAAAACTATTCTAAACTAACTAATCTAACTAAAACTAACTATTAAACATACTAACTAATCTAACTAAAAATAAATAAAACAAACTAATAAACTAAACTAACTATTCTATATATATAATCTACTAACTAATACTAAACTAACTCTAAATAATTTTTAACTTATTCAGAAAATGTACAATATCTACAATTTACAGATTTAAATAAAACCTGGAAAACTCACTTATATTCTGCCCTAAGACAGAGAAAGATGTTTTTTGTTGATTTTATAATTTAATGAACAGAAATAAAACAAAAACTAACTAAACTAAATCACTAATCTAAAACTACAAATATATATAACTAAAATACTAATAGTATACTAACAAATTAATGAAAATAAATTACAATCTGACCTGGAGAAATGCTCCAGGTTTGCCCTGTGTACAATGACTGTTATAGCTGATCGGAGGGAGGAAACCCGCACCGAATTATCCTGAAGCTTCTCGTAAACAATAGTTGCAGTGATCTTCAAGTATAATTACAGGACAAACAAGACATAAAAATCACAACAATCATATGATTTATAAATCTCCATAGTTAGATAAACCTGTATGCAAAGACTTATACTAAATAATTCAATTGATGAAGAAGAGAAATCTGTCATTCATTAACTGAATAAAGTAATTGTTGTGTTTTTAAATATTGAAAGAAATCAGACATGGATCATATTAATTTAAATCACATCATTCTACAAAAGACTATGATAGCTAAAGTAGTCTATAATCAATTACAAATGACATGCATAAACTTGAAACAAAAGATTGATATTATGAAAAGCGAAAGTTGTAGCAGAACATCAACTTTTGTCTCAGTTTGTATTAAAAATCCATAGCCTGTTTCTCCCACAAGTGAGGATGATCCTTATTACAAAAAATAATAAGTATTTAAAGGTTATCCACAGGGTAAAACCTCCCTGTCGAAGTTATCAAAACTGTTACATAAAATCTGGGAAGATATCCCAAGTTCAACTTAAACTAGGAAACTACAATAAAACTAAACACACAAATATCCCCTAGACTGTCCAGCATATCTCATGAAATTCGAATTTACCTGAAAAGGGTAAAAAATGAACAAGTTAGAAGGATTCTTTATTAATAAAATGATAAAAATCTAATCCTATAGACTAGCTACAAAATCTTGCGATTCTATAGCTGGTCTAAATAAGACACAGAATCAACATTAAAATAGATTGAAAATCTTTTAAAGAATCAAATTCAATTAACATCCAATAGCTATTTGAAAACGACTCATTCAATTTGAAATTGTTATACCATTCGAAATCAAACGAGATCAAAATCAATCAACCGAATACAAAGATAGGTGTACTCTGTTTCGTTTGTTGCCAAGAGTCGGGTAGACAAAATCATAATCAAACAGTTTTGAAATCGTTTCATATCCAATTTGAAACTGATATAATCAAAACAATTCGCAAGCAATCGTTATGCTTCCTCAACAACAAGAGATATGATCGAATCCAATTGAGATCACTTTTCAAATCGTTATAAATGTATTGGCATATGATCTAGGTCGTGAGCGAGTTAAACCATAACTGACTCATAACTATCCACAAACGAAATCGCAACAGGATAAATCAATTAATAAAAGAGTTCATAATAGATATCCGATCGTTTGTTATTAGCCAAATGAGCCGACAAGATCGATTTACCTTGATCGAAATCATTTCTTTTAAACGAATTATAACTGGATTCAATAGTGATAACAAAGTCAATCAATTCATTTTGCAAATTAAAATTAAACAGAGCAGTTTTTACGATGCGAATCCAGCTCATGAAAATGATCAAACTAACTGAAGATAAACAGCAATCCAATCAAGCGGATCCAACAGTGAGGATTTAACATAGTCATCGTATATCAACAATGTTCCATGATTCAGGGGTGAATATTATTTGCACAGACTTAAATGAAAGCATTGTTTCCGAAAAAACAGAGTCGTTCTTCCCAAATTGGAAATGATCAGAGTTGTATTTCGGCTTTGAAAATTATATATCACAGCATATGTAACAACCAAACTCATGAAATCATTCGACGATCACTGCATATTAACCATAACGAAATCAAATCATGATCGTATTCTAAATTGAGCATGAGAAACTTCCTGTTCATAGTAGATACAAAACGAATTCAATTGAAGGCAAACTATCAGTTTCGTTGACTCAATCAGACAAATGAACAAATCAAATCCAAATGAGGACCAATCAAATCCGATAAAAATCTACCAATAGCTAAATTGGGAATGATCAAATCATGTATCCAAAACGAAATTTCATTTATTTTTAGCAAAGCAAAAATATACAGGATGAACACATTATGACAGAGTCATTTTAAAATGTAAACAGAGCTATTTGAAGACCAAATTTGAATCATTATATTAACCCTGATCATTCACACAACTAGAACAATTTTGAAAATCATACCTATATGATGAGCAGATGGCTTGATCACAACAATTTGGAGTTGATAACGCCTGTGGCCGATTCAACATTCTTGAAAACGATGGAGCCAGTTGTCTTCTGCTTCTTATCAGTTGCTTGGAGTTTGTCTCTTTTGTTGGTCAACACTGCAACTTGCTTTTCCAGCGATTGAATTTTCGATTGGATTATGGGAACATCGATGTAGTATCGTTCCAGCCACAAATCACATTGGTCACAGGATGACTGTGTGGGCTTCAAAAACGTAGGTGAGGGTTTGATTACATTGCCAAGGGTTTCGTTAGGCAGTTTGATACCAGGGTAGCTAGGATTATTCATTAGGCAAGGGGGAATATTTGTCACGAAATCATAAGTTGGTTCGGGGCATAAACCCTATGAGTAAGAGTACTCACTAGCTAGAAAACATTCTATGTCAGAATCTGAATCCTCACTAAGGACGATGGGCTTCTACTCAACAGAGGGTTTAGGTTTATTCCTTTCCATCCTGGAAATAATTCAAGCGTTCTTTTTACCCTTAGCAATAACAGTAGGGTTTGCCTTGGTCTTTTTGCTAGTAGGCTTTTTAATAGCCTCGGCTTTCTCCGCTAGAACGTCTGGTAAATCAATGTCAAGGTCGACCAAGGGCTTAAGAGATGGCAGTAAAACATGGAAGGGCATGGGTGGCCCGGCCTTAGCTTCAGTAATCACAGGCTTGTCAACCTGGACAGGGTCTGTATCATCAAAACCATTTCGAGTGACGAAATCTCTCCAACTATCACCATGTAAACTCAAGTGATAAACAATGATAAGTTTAATAAGTCCATGGTGGAACAGGATACTATTGGCCTTCTCCCTTTTAAACCTTTTAGACATTTTATATAGGCTACACTGAAAGTAAAAAAGCATATTCAACGAGTATCCCATAAAATTCATTAGCAAACGCAGGTGATAGAGAAAAACGAGTCCATATTGACCTTCAGAGGTCATTAATTGCTTGACTATCATCAAATTATCGTGCCATCGTGGTTTAAGTGCAGAGATGGGCATACCTCTGTCACAAGAGGTGACCTTTCGGGAGATGAACAGTAGCATCCATGGCACCTCCTCGACCTTAGAATTTTTGAACCAACGCTGGCCTATGGCAGGTAATCCTATAGCAGAACTAATAAACCTCTCATGAATTTCCAACTGTATGTCTCCCACCTTGGCTCTACAGCCATCGAAAGTCAGGGTGAACTATTGTGCAACACAAATATTAAAACCCTCAAATCATTGTATGAAGGTGAGCCAACCGTTATCCTCCAAATCTTTCCAGGCATTGTCAAATAACAGCAAGGCTTGGCTGTTGTTTGGCTCGATTCACACGACTGGTGCCATGGAGCCGAGCACATGGTAAGTCCAGGGTTTGGGTCATAGCACACATAGGAGCAGAGTGCACGAAGGGTTACCGGGGCTAACAGAAACGAAATAGGGATAAGGGATAGGAATTAATGTCATTGTGTGAAGGTGGTGGAGCTTATCTCTGCCATGCATAATAGTTATTGTCAAGGTACAACCGTTGGCTTTCATAGCTGTTCAACCCATTATAATATGGTTCAACAATCAGATCACTTGGCCAACCAATGAAATGGTAAGTGTATAAACCAACGTGCGCAATCAATGTTATGCCATAGTTTTGAACCACCAACATTCAATTTGAAACCAATACCAAATGTTTAACCATGCGCCAATGTTTCAGCGCATATCAATAGTTTAACCAATGTGCCAATGGGTCTTCATATAATCAATATGCCAATAATTTTGAAAACATGAACATAGGCATTATATTAAAAGATATATATAAAGGGTTTAACCATAACACCTATATATTTTCATGAAACCAATGGTCAAGTATGTCAAATAAAATGAAAATCCAAATGCCAATACATTACAAACTTAATAAAACCAAGTCACATGATCAATACAAGAATGTCCAATGAGTACATATCAAAAGTTTTGCCAGCTGCATAATGATAAGTGAAATGTAAGCGCAATAGGCATATTGAGAAGGATAACGACAGTTCAACTAATGATTTCAATGCGACTACGAAAGCCCAAGTTTTCACGCTTACAGTCGTGAAAACAAAACGAAGGTAAATGTGCAAATGTCGCAAAAATTGTGACGAAAAAAAAAATTGATGTTTGCAAAACATTGGTGTACGCAGCTTATAGGATAGTGGAAAAATGTGAATTGGCTGCCAACAGAGAGTTCTCTTTCAAGTGTTTTTCCAGACTCTATAATCATGAAAACCTTCAAGTTTTCTGTCTTTGGAATCGTTAAAAGAAACATCGATAGACCCATATGGGACCAAACCCTTACTTCTTCCAGT
>JASDQU010028067.1:5587-17129 GCA_032191745.1 Picea mariana | reverse complement strand
TGGATCCTAGGGAGGTGATAGGGTACATGTAGAAGGCGGCCACGGAGGAGGTAGAGCTCATGCAGAGGGTAGCAATACCCATATTCCAGCATAGAGTGCCCTACAGACATGGAGTTGGAGGACGCTTAGGCCATTATTGCCATCGTTCCTTGAGGAGCAGCCTACCGGAGCACAGGAGCAACAGATTCGGGTGGGTGAGTTCACCACCTATTTCAGAGAGTATCAGGCTTTAGGGGAGGAGATCCAGGCAACCATGTCTTACCATAACTTCTGCAACCTCAAGTTCAGGAACAGGCCTAGGACAACACAAATCCAACAAAGCTTTGATCTTCTGTGCAAGTTGGGGAAGATGACTATCCCCTCTTTTGACAGATCTAACAGGTGCATAGCCCGGGCATGGGTACATAAGTTGGACACTTCCAGCTTAACCTGATGACAGAGGCAGAGAGAATTAAATTTGCCACCCTACATTTGGATGGAGATGCTCATGAGTGGTGGTACCATGGGCTAGTGACATTGAGGCACGTCGGCATCACCTCTTATAAGGATTTCACCTAGAGGTTGATGGATAGGTTCGATAAGAAGGATCCTAAGATCCACTTTAGGGAGTTGGCACAATTGAGACAGATAGGTGCACCAGAGGCCTACATCACGAAGTTCCAGAGGATGGCGGTCATGGTGACAGACATCTTGGAACAGAGGTTGGTGATGCTATTCACTAAAGGGTTAACGGAGCCCTTGAGAGGTTGGGTGAAGGCCTTTAGGCCAAACACACTACAGGACGCCATTAGGAGGACACTAGTATATGGTGGACACAGTACCCAAGAAAGTAATAGTAAAACCCTTTATTCCACAGAAGGGTAAGGAGACAACCCTTCCAGAAACCATGGATAGGGAAGGACAGGGTGGATGAGGAGACTCAGAAGGAGTTGAGGAGGAAGAAGCTTTGCTTTAGCTGCAAAGAACCTTGAGAGCCGGGTCACCGATGTATGGGTAAAGGGAAAGTACATTACATAGAGGTACTTTCCGATGAGGATGATGATGATGAGGACGAGTCAGCTCACATTTAGGATAATGGACAGAGTAGTGGCTAGGCTTGAGGTTGCAGAGGAGAAGCAGCTGTAGGACGGAGTCAAGAAAGTGACCATTGCCACACTTTCAGGGGTCCCCAAATACTACATCTTCAGGGTCAGAGGCATTTTGCAAGGGCAAAGCGTTACAACATTGATTGATGGTGGGGCCACCCAGAACTTCATTGATGCAACACTTGTTAGTAGGAGACATATTCTGGTAGAGGACTTTGAGGGGTTCAACGTGGTGGTAGCAGATGGGTACAACATGACATGTACTGAGAGGATTAGGGGATTGGATTTGACATTGGGCAACTATATGTTGACATATGACTTTTATGTGGTGGATTTGGTAGACACCCATGTGGTGTTAGGTGTCCAGTGGTTGTATTTGTTGGGAGATATCCACATGAACTATCAGGATATGAGGATGGAATTCAGGGACAAGGAAGGCCAAAGAGTCATTTTGAAAGGTATGTCAACAGGGGTTCCCAGGATCGTGTCGAATAAACACATGGAGGCTATTTTTAGACATGGGGACGTGGCTTGCGCAACAGAGTGCTTGATCACCGTGCAAAAGCCATTACATGACCGCCAACACTACCGTGTGGACATCTAGGCGTTGCTTGGGAAGCATGATAGAGTGTTCGGGCCATTACCAGCAGGGAGACCACCCGACAAAGGATTTGAGGTTGTCATTGAGTTAGAGGGGGAAAAGCCCGTGATCACCACACCATACAAGCATTCAAAGAAGTTTAAGGACGAGATAGAAAAGGCCTTATAGGAGTTGCTGGAAATGGGGCACATCAGGCCTAGCTCTAGTTCCTTCGCTTCTTTAGTGGTATTGGTGAAGAAGGATGGTACAACGAGGATGTGCATCGACTACAGAGCGCTGAACAAGAAGACCATCAAGAACATGTACTCGATACCCAGGATTGAATAGTTGATAGATGAGTTGCATGGGGCGGTATACTTCTCAAAGATTGATCTTCGATCGGAGTACCATCAGATCTAGGTTAGAGAGGAGGACATCCATAAAACAACATTCAGATGTCACTACGAACATTATGAGTTTCCAGTCATGCCCTTTGGGTTGACTAATGCACCAACCACCTTTTAGTCGTGTATGAACCATATCTTCAACAAGCAATTGAGGAAGTTCCTTCTGGTGTTCTTCTATGATCTACTGATCTACATCAAGACTTAGGAGGATCATTTGAGGCATGTTGATGAGGTTCTCAACATCATGGAGGAGCAGTCACTGTTTGCCAAGAAGGTAAAGTGGGAGTTTGGGTTGACAGAGATTTTCTATTTGGGACATGTGATTGGCGTTAAGGGAGTATAGGTGCATCAAGAGAAGATCTAGGCGATCTTAGACTGGCCCACACCCAGATCAGTGATAGAGTTGCGAGGGTTCTTCGGGTTGTGCAACTATTATAGGCGTTACGTGAAGGGTTTTTTGCAACTTGGTGTGCCATTGACGAATAGGGAGCATTCAGATGGTTAGAGGAGGCACAAGAAACATTTGAAAGGATGAAGAAGGTGATGAGCACTTGCCCAGTGTTAGCACTTCCAGATTTCTCTCAGCCTTTTGTATTGGAGTGTGACGCATTCAAAGAAGGGATAGGCGCAGTATTGATGTAGAATCGATACCCCGTAACTTTTGAAAGTAGGAAGCAGAGGGAGCTAGAAAGGCTCTACTCCATCTATGATAAGGAGATGTTGGCGAAGTTTAGACAGTACTTGGTTGGGGGATGCTTTGAGGTGGGGACCGACCACAAAAACTTGAAATATTTCTTGGAGCAGAAGGACTTGAGCGAGAGGTAGCGGAAATGGGTGAGCAGGTGTATGACTCCGACATTGAGTATGTGAAGGGAAAGAAGAATGTAGTTGTTGACGCCCTTTCCAGGAGACCTGTAGCCTTTTCCATGACATAGATCTCAGCAGATTGAAAGTCTATTCTCTTGGTGGAATACTCCACGAATACGTTCGCTTGTGAGCTGATGGAGGGTATTATTCAAGATGACAGGTATAGAGTAGTGGATGACATCATCTACTACAAGGGTAGGATATTTCTTGTTCCTGAGTCCACACTCAAGGATAAGATTCTGAGGGCTGTACACGACGCACCACTGGCAGGGCCTCAAGGCTATCTGAAGACTTACAAGCAAGTGAGGGAGAGATTCTCTTGGAAGGGTCTCAAGGATGTACTACGAAGTGTGAGAGTGTATGACTTGTCAGCAGAACAAGTTAGAGCTTACACATCCTGCAGGGTTGCTTCAGCTGTTACCCATTCCAGAGCAGAAGTGGGAGAGCATCTCCATGGATTTCATTACAGGGTTTCCAAAGGTACAGGGAAGAGATTGTATCTGCGTGGTGGTGGACAGGTTGACCAAGTATGCACACTTCTTCGCCATTCCTTCAGAGTATAGTGCATCCTAGGTGGCAGACCTATTCTTTCGAGAGGTGTTTAGATTACATGGTCTTCCAAGACACATAGTCAGTGATCGAGACAACAGGTTTCTCAACGCATTTTGGCAAGAGTTGTTCATGTTATCAGGGACAAAGTTGACACTTAGTACCGGCTACCACCCTCAGACAGATGGGCAGACAGAGATAGTGAACAAGTGGATTGAGGGATACTTGCAGAATCATGTGTCGGGTCAACAAAGGGTGTGGATAAAGTGGTTGCATCTTGGGGAGTACTGCTACAATACCACTTATCACATGTTCATCGGGATGAGTTCATTCAGGGCATTATATAGTTATGATGCTCCATCATTTGTGGGCTTGGCATTCAGAGAGAGTAGGGAGAGAGCTAGGACATCTTGAGAGTCCTGAAGGAGAACTTACAGGTCGCCCATAATTAATAGAAAATGTATGCAGACAGGGATAGGGCGGAGCGCAACTTTGAAGTTGGGGATTTGGTCTTTCTGAGGTTGTAGCCATACATACAGTCCTCATTGAAGAAGAGTGGTGCAGAGAAACTGAAGCTTCGCTTCTATGGATCATACAGGGTGATTCAGAGAGTCAGAGAGGTGGCATATGAGTTGGAGTTGCCAGAGGGTAGTAGGATCCACAATGTCTTCCATGTATCTTGCCTCAAGAAGGTGTTGGGACAACAGGTCACCACTTCAGCAGATCTTCCTCCAAGGGATGAGGAAGGGCAGTTGGTTTTGACTCCAAAGAGGATTATTGATGTTCGAGAGAGGAGATTGAGGAGCAAAGTCATTCAGGAGTACTTGATCATATGGAGAGGTTTTCCCACAATGGATGCCACTAGGGAGGGGGAGCATATCTTACAACATCCCGGATTGGAGTTGCTTGGGGACAAGCAATCTCGGGAAGGGAGGACTGTGATGTCCCCTTCCACTTGATCACGACAAAGGATGACTTAGTAGCCTATACGACTCCCGTAGGCTATAGTCAGTAAAGAAAGGGAGTGAAGGGGGGGTTTATTTGATTTCACTTATCTAGGAGGTGTTATAATTCTAAAGTGACATTTAATTAAAAGGGTAAATTATTAATTACTTAAACATTAAAGTGACTTTTAATGTTTAAGTAAATATTAAAAGGGAAATAAGGGTCATGTTTGATTTGGTCAAAAAGGGGGAAAGATCTAGAAGGCTCAGAAGAAGAATAAAAGGAGGGGTAGCGCTTCACTTTGGCATTACGATTTGACATCTTATTTGGAGTTCTCTTGAGAGCTAAGTTTTTGTTGGAGTTTTGACAAAACCCTTCCATTGTGGTTTGGTTTCGGTGGTGCAATATCCACCCTAGCAAAACAAGGTGGAGGATCCATTCCAGATCTTTGTTGGAGTTTCATTTCTCGTCTTTACTTCAACTTGGAGGGTTAGTGATTTGCTGAGAGGATCGTGGGCTTCTTAGAGAGCCGAATCCTCATCTTTCTGTAGGTCTGTGCGCATTGGGAGAGGTTGTGGGGGCTTGAGGCATATCGTGGCACTTGGGAGATTGTTTGGGGTTTCCTAGGAGGGCCATTCACCTTTTATTACAGGACCGTGAGTCCCTTGAGGAGCAGCGTGAGATTGGAGGAGGGCTGAGAGCCCTTTGAGTAGGCCACGTGTTGTTGGGTAGTGTCGCGGGCAAGGAGGTGCCGTGGAGGTGTGTAGAGGGGCCGAGCCACCCCTTTCCTGCAGTACATCGAGGTATTGGACGTCCCACAAGGGTTCTGTGCAGGCCACAAGGTTCAGGAGGTGAGTTGAGTGATCTTGGAGGCTGAGCCAATAGGGCTGGAGAGAGCAACGAGGGTTTGGAGCAGGTGGGTAGCAACTATTGAAGATACAAAGGCATTAATTCCAGGTTTTGGTTTATTACTTGTGTGTTTAGTTGATACATTGCAGTTGCATAGCAACCTCTAGAGATTGTATTGTTGTTGAAGTTTCCATTCATAATAAAAATGCCCAAATTGACTCTTCTATCTCATGAGTACATTGGATGCCAACAATATATTTGATGAAATATCTATTGTTAGAATACATGCAAATTGTTCGTAAAAGGTTGTTAGACAAAGTATGCAAAATATTTGATAAAAAAATACAACCAACCAGGACACAACATAAAACACAATATCCTAGCCTAGCTCTATTGGGATTATTACATGGGATCAGAGCTATGCATTTGATATTCTCCAGATCCATGTATGGAATGGACTACCACTTGTGAGAGGGAGATGTCGGAGGATCTCAGTGGGTGTGATGCCTAAAAGCCTATAGAGATTAGTGTGATTTGTGCTTGTGAGTGGCACTAGGACTTGTGAGAGGTTGTGGGTGAGATCCCTGTGTAATTCTAATAATTGGAGTGGATTTGTTGCATGAGATAGACATAGTGAACCTTTGATAGGTTTATTTCATTGGTTGATACATTTGTTCTAGGTTTGCAAGATGACTACTTCTCGGTCTTAGAGAACGTGACAATCTAGAGGGTGCTTTTGAATTTTGGAAGTGCTGATTGTAGATGTTTTTGGAAGAGATGGATCTTTGGGAGATTGTAGAAGGGACTGTTGTTGCTCCGATTGATGTTGCTTTGTTGGCTACACATAAGAAGAGTGTTGCTAAAGCAAAGAGAATTGTGTTGGATTCATTGAAGAACCGTTTGATCCCTCACATTGTAGGGAATTTAGCTGATGAGATGTATGCAACGCTGATCACTTTGTATTAGAATGGGAACGCTTCCTAGAAATTGCTTATGAAGAGTCAACTCACTCATACACATGAGTGACAAATACATAATATCTAGTTACTTGATGAATATTACCGAGGTCAAAGATCAACTTGCAGCCATTAGAATGAAGGTTAAGAATGAGGAGTTGGTATCTATCACAATGAATGGATTCCTAGAGCCTTGGGAATCCTTTGTGTAGAGTGTCTATGGCCAGGAGCACATGCCTACCTTTGAGTAGCTCTAGGATGCTTTCATCTAGGAGGAGACAATGATAGTAGGAGACAAGGAGAGAAGCAATTGCAATAAAAAAGAATGAGATCCTGAACTAAGCCCTCATTGGTAAGGTGAGGAAAGGAGGAAAGAAGTGAGGACTCAAGAAAGGTCACAAGGAACATTCATGTTCATCAAAGCATGGAAAGAAAGACTTGAGTCATGTGAAATGTTTAAAATGCCATGAGATGGGCTACTATGCTTCTCAATATCTTGAGAAGTAAGGCAAAGAGCAAGCAACAAAAGTAGTTTTCAGGGAGTGCAGAAGCTTTCGAAGTGGATGAGTTAGCATCCAAGCTTGAGATTGCTTCTCCATGGTATTGTGTCTTTCTACTAATATCATCTCTAGTGTAGGGTGGTATGTGGAAAATGGAGCATGCGGACACATGAGCCTTGGCCTTCAAGGAGAGTTTAAATTCTAGGAGAATGTAATACCCCAGTTCTGATTTCCAGTTCAATGTTGTGTATGTATATGGTGAATGGCTGAAAGTCGAACGATGTAATATGTAAAATTGTACATTGAATGATAATAAAAAAAGGTAAATCACAGGTTGGAGAAGAGAAAGAGAAAAGAATGGGGACTATGACTCCACAAGAGGGGAAGGACAAGGGGGCTCAAGGAGGCTAAGGGGGAAAGGACCTTAGTAAATGAATTAACCTAAATTCCTTGCAATCTTAATTGTGTATGATTATTAATTAATCATTGTTTTATTAAGCTTTGAGATTAATTGCATGAAGGGTACATGGGCTCTCCATAGAGATACATGGCCCCTTCATGCCATGCAAACTTAAGCTGTACCTTTTTTCCATGCAAGTGAACTATCATTTGATTGAAGGTTTTGAGTGAAGAGTTTGAATGTTTTGAGTGCCGTTCGAAGTAACAAAGAGTCTGAACTATCAGGAGTTTGAATGACCATGCTAACTATCATTCAGTTGGGGGAAATCAAGAGACTTATCCCTTAGAAAACTGCCATGAGCTTACTGTAATCGAATAGTGGAAAGCTACAACCATGAATTATGAGATAATTGTGGCTGTATGGATGATAGTCGCTATCATTGAGAAATTCACTACAACCGATAATCCTTGGAATCTCAACAGTGAGATTTCCTGGCCAGGCTATGTTGGAGCCTTGGAGGGAAGTGGGATAGCCCGAGGGGCTTCTGAGTAGAGAAGGGGATTCCATTCCTTGGGTTATGTAGGATGATGGGGAAAGAGAGTTGGGGATTGGGATTGCTATAGGAATAAATATTGACTGTGAACCTGGGAATCAGGTTGTGAGAAAATATTTAGAGCTAGCCATAGGAAGAGTTTTCCCTTGTGGATTCATAGCCTCAGCTCAGGGGTGGCCTCTGTTGCAGAGAGAACTGGTGTAGTAGGGAACCTATGGTTGGGTGGAACGTTCTTCTTCTGTAGCCGGTTGGTGGACAATTTTCAGACAGTAAGTGTTCATGAATGTACTTGTTGAATCGTGTTAAATTAATGCCTAATAATTATGGTTTATGTCATGGATTTAACTAATTCCAGTTTGTTCAGCTCTAACTGTCTGTATTAGCTTGCATTATAAATTAAGGTCTCATGGGTAATTGAATGGTTTCATCATGTTGCGTAAATTTGTATTGTCATGCCTGCATATTGTAATTAGTTAATAGCAGAATAGTGATATATGGTATCAGAGCAAAAATTAGCGTGAATTGGGTGGTTAAAATAGTACCCTATATCCTCAAAGTGCACAGAGGGTATTAGGTACGTTACAAAATGGTATCAGAGCTACTGGTTACAACAGTAGGGCTGTATGGGACAGAAGTCGGCTTGTATACGAAGAAATTGCAGTTTGTTTGTCAAGTGTTTGATAAAATGCCTCAAGGAGAATAATTGGGAAAGTATTCTTGAAGCTGACGATTGTTGGAATGATGGCTCAAATTCCAAAATTAGATTCTTATTCGAGTATATGAAGGCACAATTTGTATAATTCATGGTTTGCAGAGTTTGGTTCCATAGCCATAGCAAATCGGGTGAATTTGTGGAATACCGAGTTAGCTTTGTGCAAAAGGGAATAAAATGTAGTTTGCAGGCGATTTGTTTGATGAAATTTCCACGAGGAAGAAGGGTATAAAGCTTGCAATTGAGAAATTCATGGTTTCGAATTGCCCACACAGTGTTTTCAACAGAGTTATATGCTGGTAGGGATGTGTAGAGGAAAATTGTAATTACAAAGTTTCGCTTTGTATAAAAATTAGAACAAAATTACGGAATTGGTGAAATTTCCCAATTTGGATGAGGTGCAAAAAGTCTGCTATTTGCTGAAATTCAATATGAGGGAGCCATATGGAGTTTGAGGCACAGGTGGCTGGCATGGTGGAGCCAAGTTAGAGGAACCATGGAGGCTGGTAGGGTGACATTGCAGCATCACATGTTGACACATGGACACCAGTGCTACATTAGCATACACATGTCATGCCAGACAACAAAGATGTCGTCAGCAAGGATGCCACATCAGCCATGCCATGTCAACAGGATGTAATTTTTTTATTAAAAATATATAAATAATAATAATAATAATAATAATAGTATATACATATACATATACATACACACACATATCTACCATGCAATGTCTATAGGTAGTAAATTTTTTATAAAATAAATATAAAGTAATAATAAAATTATATTTATATGTGTGTGTGTGTGCGTGTGTGTGTGCGCAAATGATCTTGCAGAAAGTGCAAAAACTGAACAGAAGTGGCAACTTTAGAGAGCCATAACTTTCAGCTCAGAACTCCAAATTAAGGATGCTTATAGCTGTTGGAAAGCTAATTTAAAGGAGAACATGCTAAAAGGCTTAAGTGCTCAAAATATGCATCTCGTTGTCTCAGAAAGTCTCAGGAACAGATCTGTTGAACTTGATTGGACAATGTAGTTGTCAATATGCATAATCTCCAAAGTAAGATAAACTTGGGAAAAAAGTTGTATGGTGATATAAGAGTGTAGTAGAGGTGAAATTGACTAAGGATGATTGTATGGACATCATAATGGTTCTTGCACAATGGATTGGAGGCACAATTGGATGGATGAAAGCATGGTAGTCTAAGGTGCATATTAGCTAGTAGGTTGAATAAATGGATCAAAGATGGCTAAGGATTGACTGGAATCATAGAATCGCTCTTGACATGTAAGGATATTCAAGCTAAGATTATTATAGCAATGATTGATGTTGGAGGTCCTTGCAAACTCGATTTTAGGTTAATTAGGAAGAAATAAGGGATTAAGAGTGTTTGAGGGTGCCTTAGCTAGAATGCATGTAATGCATTGATTTGGATCAACATATGTAGGTTGGTCTCCATAGAAGAGTTATGCGTGGTCTTGGTTAGTGTGCCTGGTTAATATATAGAACATACTAACATAGTAACAGAGAAACGTATAAGGAGTCTAGAAGTTACCAGCAAACAAAAATGACATTATTATGCATAAGAAGGATGCAAGTCCTTAACCTCTGGAGATAAGGAAGGAAGCTTATTAATGAAGTGTTGCAGAGCATGATTGCAAAGGAGGAGGTCATGGAGAGCCTGGGTTATAAAGAAGAATTGCCAAGGAAAGAGAATATACATGAGAAGTGATGGATGAACCATCTCTGTGGTAAGTTGTATGTATGCTTGGAAGAGTTGCAAGTTATAAACCAACAACTTATGTTGAAAGAATTACTCACTTGGAAGCTACTAATGGAGAAATAAAGCACTCCATTGAATGGTTTATCTTTGTGGACATAATTGAACTTCATAGATAATTCTCCATGGAAATGAAAAGGAAAAGGAAAAGGAAAAACTTCAAAATTGGATAAAGATTAAAGATAGCTAGAGATGAGAGTATGAGATACCATATGATGGAGGTTCAAATGCTGGAGGATGTTGCAGCGTCAAAGAGATGATTCCAGCAGTAAATAGGAAGTGCTAGAATAAGATGAAGAATGCTGAGTGCATTCTTAGTGTACAAGGGCAGCAAATCAAAACAGGACATAACAATTGTAGTTACTTCCAGAATAGAAGTATAAAGAAGACAAATGAAATAAGAAGTGTATTTATGCTTGGTATTGGCTGGAAAGTAAAATGGACTTGAAATGAGTCCATATGAAGCTAGAGTGATATAATTACAACATCATGGTGTGTTGGAAATGTTGAAAAATAAATTTAATGTTGGGACAAGATTGGCCAAGGAAAGGATGCAGTGAATGAAGCTTATATTGCTGTTATGGTCTGCAAATGAGGAAAGAGCAAGTTGGGCTTGGTTGGAATTGTCCTAGGAAAAGAAATAATGATGCACTAGAGAGCAGATTGGAAAGACAACTCAAAAGAAGAGTAGAGGATTGCTGTCATAGTCAAATGGGACATGAGGTTAGCCCAAGACAGCAAAGGAGGCTGCCCATCACATTAGATGAAGCTGCAATAATGTTATAGAAAGCTACACGATGTTGAGGAAATTGTTGTAGCAGCAATTGGTGAACATGGCTAGCAAGGCAGACCTATTAATGAGGGGAATTTTCTCACCTTAAACTTTCTTTAGTTGATATAAGTAGAGATGTATGTTTGTAACAATAGCAAATATAAATGTTTGTTGATGTTGTGATTTGCTACTTGGTTAGAAAATCACAGCTAATGATCCACTATGTGAATGGTAGACAGGTCTTGAATTGGATCAGTTATGTTATGCAGAATCCATGCCATACAGAGAAATTGAAAGGGAAAATTCCTTGACTTTTATCTTGCGGTTCTATTTATGTTTTTGAGTTTTATATGTAAAGATAATTAAGGCATGAGAATGCTAGAAATGCAAGAGAATAAAAAGCTTGAATGCATATGCACTAGTGGGCATGTCGAAAAATAATGCATGGTGCATATATGCTGATAATGCATATAGGTATTGGTTAAGATGAGTATGCCGTTACAGATGCCGTGAGTATGGCATGATGATTAGATATGATTGATGTAATTGTGTGATCATAAATGGTGATAGCATGGTTGAAGATGTT
>JASDQU010028065.1:15133-26800 GCA_032191745.1 Picea mariana | reverse complement strand
TACATTAATATATTTTTATTATGAACCCATATACCCCATTTGTTGATATATGCCCTACCTTGTGTAAGTGAATAAAGATTTGAAAGTTAGTTAAAACTTGTCATGATAAATTTTGGGTTATGGTATATTATACCCACCTTCTCACCTTATATCCCATGTCTTTTTCTAAAAAAAAATTAAATAAATTATGAAATAAAAATTATAACAACTTCCCATTGTGTTATAATCATGGCATTATTCCATACCATTCTAAAAAATATCATTGCATCATATATTCCATATTCCTTGCCACATGTCTCCTTAAATCTGGGTTTCCACTTTACCTTTTCAACTTGGTTTAGATTACCTTATGATTTGGAAGCCATTAGATGATGTCCCAACTATATTCATACAGACCATTTCCCTTATGGTTGACTTGTCATTAGTATGTTTGAGAGACTACTTGAACGTAGTACTCACCAGCGTGAAAGGTTGGCCCCGTAATCTCTGTATACATCTCATTGAACATATTATCGTTTATAACAAGGAAAAAGGGCCATCTGACAGACCCTCAACGTAAACACGGTTTATCACTCGCAACAATCACTACAGGTTCGTCACTGGAACTTCAAGATTATATATAGATCAAGATAGCATGAACTACTTGATAAACTTTCTCCATTATTTCCAAGTCTAATGGCTGAGGTTTAAATGATATTTGTGTTGGCGTGAGAGTAGGGGGTAGTAAAAAGGAAAGTCTCGAACAAAAGGATCGACGTGTGGAATAACCATTTTTCCCAAACATTTTCTATTTTCTTATTTCAAGCAGTTCGTTCACTTGAGAAATGACCATAACCACCTGAACTCGTTCAATTGAGAAACGACCATAACTACCTACCAAATGTTATAAAAGAAGCAGCCAACAGGCTGAGGGGAGATTATTGTAGAGAAGTCTTAGAAGGATAGAAAATTTCTGCAGGATATATGATCTCAGAAATAAAATTGAGAGAGAACTTAGGCAGAATTCTTAGAGGGTAGTATGTTGTGAGTGTTTTGAGAGCTTTTTCATTTCCTTCTTCCATTACATTTTTAATATAGATTGACGAAAATGTCAACAACATGTGGTTTTGTGAAGCAACAAAGAGGATAAGCGAGGATGAGGTTGTTGGTCTTCATGAGGTAAATATTTACTTGTTTAGTGTGTTGTAATAAGGCTCGATTTGAATTGACGTTAATAAGTTTTACTATGCAAGTTCTCTCATTGGGATTTTCCATCATGGCTCTATTCCTTCTTGGCTCAACTTTCTTTTTCTTATTCATGCTTGGTCTTTTTATTGTACATTGCGTCTAAAAGGGCTAAATACCATATATTTGGCCCTCGTCTACGCAAAGACTTGAATATTTTGATGATTTATGATGTTGTATGAGAAGTGTTTCAATAAAAATCAACTCTTTGTCACTCTGTATACCTCTCTGATTTTTCTTTAAATTCCTTAACTTTCTTTTCTTTATTTTACATTTTGATTTCAGAATATAATAAAAAAAACAACTATATAAATCCTTAAAAAACAAATTAAATGTATTTATATTGCAAACATTCATGTTCATAAAGTTATTTACTATCTAATAATGTATGTAAACTTGGTTATTTTTTTTATTTTATTTTCTTTACATCCTAAACAGGAAAATGAACAAATTCATAAAATGTTTTATATGTACATATGTTTCACTCATTTAATATTTTAATGGATATAAACTCCTTTGTTTTTTTTACTATTTTGATTTATTATGTCATGGTCATATCCTAACTTCTAAATGAAAATAAAAATGTTATATCATCATATTCAAACTAATGTTATGTAATCACTTTTTTTCTTTTGATTAAATTAGTTTAAAATCTAACATAGTTAGTTTTTTTTTTTTAACTTTTTTAGTTTTTAGTTAACTTTACTTTAATTTACTTATTGTTAAAATAAAACTAAACATTGCCTTTACTTTTATCGTTTGTCTTTCCTTTATTAATTTTATTTTTAGTATTTCAATTGTATAAAACCTCACATAGAAATGATTAAATTGTAATAGCATAAAATCATAAATCAAATAAAAATTAAATATTGTTAAAAGGAAATTTACAGGACAAAAGAATCTATGATTGGACTATAGGTTAGGAGAAAATTAACTTAGACTTCAATGCACATTCTTGTCTGGGGGCCTTAAGCCTAGGGTGACATTCCCACTTCTTCTTGCCTAGCCCTGCAGAAGGTTGAAAATGTTGATGCTTGAGACTCTTTAGTCTTTTGGCGTCAACAGATACTCTTCTTCCCCCTTAGCCCCCCAAGTTGCAAAGGGGCCACACACAAGAAACCAGAAAAACAATAGCTCCAAGCTTGCCTCACAAGGAAGAGCTTCCACTCTTTCTCAAGCTTGAAATCTCAACTCCCACAAGTAAAACACAGTCCAACCAAATTTTGGCAATATTAAAATACCATGAAGAGTGAGATCCATTTCCCTTCTACACCATTTGTTTTTATAGAAATCCCCCCTGACACATGTCATCATGCACAAATAATTAACTTTTTAAATTAATTAAATTATAATTATTAACCCACACATTTGTCACACTCTCCCCAAGTTGCACAAGTAATTACCATTTTTATTTTATTTAAAAAGTCAATTTCCCTCACATTCCTCAATGTGTTCCTATTTTCGCTCTTAGTTGTCTTTTAGTTCCCCAAATTCTCATTTAATGAGTGCCTCCTAAATAGATCTTAGTTAGAGTTAGATTAAGAGTCTTCTTCTAGTTAGACTTAAGATATTATTCTATGTATATACCTATTCTGTCAAGTTATTATTTCTTTCTATTTAAAAATTTATTTTTATTAAATTCATGAACACATGTGCATTTTATCCACCCTTTAAATTTTATTCCCCATTTATTTTAGAGTTTGAATTTATCTCAAATCTTTTAACTTATGTCATAGTTCACTTAGTCATTTATTTAAATTTTAGACTTAGACTTTTGTTAATCTTTTTAATTTACTGACTAATTAATGATTTTATTCTAACAAGGTCTAACCATTTAAATGTTTTCTAGGCTACCTAGATTTATTGACTTATGTTTTAATTATGCGGCGTGCCCTTCAAGACGCTCCTTCGTGCTCCAAGGGTGCCACTTGCCTTTGACTAGTTTTGGAAGTTTATCCAACCCTTGGAGTCAACACTCCATTCGGTCGACCTTGTGAGAGACTAAGGGATTCTAAGGAATAAGCACTCTGCCTTATTGCACGCCCCTTAGAATTCTTCATGAGTGATTGTCTCAGTCTGCCCTCATGATATCGTGATCCTCTCAGAACGTGGTATTCGTTAACCATGCATTCATGTCACGACAATAGTGATAGTAGGTTGTGACAGGGATGTTGTCACAACTCTCCCCAAATGTTTGGTTTCTGTGCATGGCCCCTTTACTCCTTATGTGAGTCGGATTAGCAAGCATCATCAATCCTTCATCCACTAACAAAAACAATGTCAATACCTTTATGTAGACATAGCGTTGATCTGATTTGGAAATTTATAAAATTATGTCACACAAATCCAATTTATGCATGCCAATGGTTGTAGCATGCATCTCATGCACCCTCCTGTTGAGTGCATCAACCACTATGTTCTCTTTTCCTTTGATATGCTTTATGTCAAAGTCATACTCACTGAGGAATTCTAACCACCTGCTTTGTCTGAAATTTAAACTTGGCTATCCAAATGGATGCTTCATACCACTATGGTTTTTCCCCAGCTCAAATATTTTACCCAAATTATAATGTCACCACATCTTCAATGTATGCACTATGGCTGTCAATTCTCAGTCATGAGTAGCATAGAGCCTTTCATGCTCTTTTAACATGTCCATTATGACTAATTAGGACTCAATCAATCCCTTTCGTGCATCCATCTATGCACACAACGAAGTTTGCATCATTATTAACAATTCTCAAAATTGGCACACTTGTCAACAAAATTTTCAAGTGTTGAAAAGTCCTTGCACAATCCGGAGTCCATTCAAATCACACACCTTTCTTTTGCAAAAATGTAATTGGATGTGAAATCCTTGAGAATCCTTCAATAAACCTTCTATAATAACCTGCAAGTCCCATATTTGACCTTACCTCTGTGACATTTCTTGGTGTCGACCATTCCTTAATGGAATTTATCTTTTCAAGATCCCTATTCCTTCTTTAGAAATAATATGTCCCAAATAATGAATTTGTCATTGATAAAATGAGCACTTGCTCAACTTTGCATAAAATTGATGCTCCCTTAATAATTACAGTACCATCCTCAAGTGTTGCTCCTGCTCCTCTTCATACTTTGATTAAATAAGTATGTCATCCAAAAATACAATGACAAACTTATCTAAATAACTTTTGAAAACTCCATTCATCTAACACGTGGAGACAACTGGTGCATTTGACAACCCAAATGGCACCACTGTAAAATTGTAACGCATGTAACTCATTTTGAAGGTCATCTTGTTGATGTCTTCTTCCTTAATTCTCATTTGATGATATCCATATGTAAGATCAATCTTAGAAAATATATGCATGCCCCACAACTGATCAAATAGGTCATTTATCCTTGAAAAATGATATTTTTTCTTTACTGTTACCTTGTTCAACTTCCTGAAGTCGATACAAAGTCTCAATGTACCATCCTTCTTCTTCACAAAAAATACTAGGGCACCCCAAGGAGACACAATTGGTTATATATACCACTTCTTCATAAGCTCTTCAAGTTGCATTTGCAACTCCTTAAATTATGGCATACTCATCCTATAAGGATTCTTGGATACATGTGTTGATCTCGACGTC
Source organism: Picea mariana (assembly GCA_032191745.1). Classification (NCBI taxonomy): domain Eukaryota; kingdom Viridiplantae; phylum Streptophyta; class Pinopsida; order Pinales; family Pinaceae; genus Picea; species Picea mariana. The sequence continues at coordinate 21,959 of JASDQU010028065.1, read as the reverse complement.
ATATTTATAGAGAAATCAATATCTCTTTTCAGAGGAAATCTAGGTATATCTTTAAAGACATCCTCAAACTCTTCCAGTACTACCCAATATTCAATACTTGGCACTTTATCCTTAGGTTCCTCTTCCATGTGTTCTGCAAATACTCGACATCCTTTCTTGTAGATTTTCTTCAATTGTAAGGTTGAAACCTCTCTGATAGTCACAACTCTTGGAATTCCTTGAACTAATATTAAGTTCCCTTCCTCATACAAGCAAGTAAATTCCTTATTGTAACATTCTAGGATAGCATGGTGCTCATCCAACCAATCCATACTAATGAGGAAATCATATGAGCCCAAAGGTATAATATTCAAATCAACCTTTGTGCACAGTCCATTCATCTCCATTAGACATGTCTTAACCATTTCATTAATTTTCTTTTTTTCTCTTGTAGCTAACTACACCAACCAAGGTTTTCCAAGCTTGTTTATCGGTAAATGGAATCTTTCCAGCATCTTATCATCTACATAACTATGACTAGCTCCTGAATAAATTAAAATAGCAACGGGTTGATCATTAATCTTACCTTCCACCTCGATCACGTGCGACTGAAACTCATCCTACTTGTTATCCAAGGTTACATAAATCCTAGGCATATTTCTACCCAAATATTCAACGGTTGCATCTTGTTGTACACTATGCACAGTCCTCGCTTTATCCCCTATTTGAGGGAAATATCTGTGCATATGATCTCTACCACAACTCCAACATTGAATAGATTGTTTCCATGGATTTTTCCCCACTTCCTATGACATTCTAAGATCCTTAAGAGTTGGTTGTCCTTGCGCAGTATTTTTGAAAAATAGTGGCTTATCCCCCTTCTTCCTCTAATCCACGTTGTTTTTAATCTTATCTTCCCAAGCCTTTTGGAAAGTTGGTCTTCCATTTTGTTTCTCATAAATACACTTAGTGCGCCTTATGGTTTCCTCTAATGTATTAGGGTCATCATATTGTATCTCAGCATTGATAACTGAAGGCAACCTACTCAGGTACCTATGAATTTTAACTTGCTCATGCTTTATGAATGCAACATATTTTAGCATCTCTAAGAATCTCCTTACATACTCATCTATCATCATACTCCCAAGATTGAGTTCAAAGAAATCCTTCATTTTCTTGTCATAGTATCACTTGGTTAAGTGTTTCTTTTGGAAATACCTCTTGAACTCCCTCCAAGTAACTTTCTTCTCATCAATGTGTTTCACTTGCATAAATTGATCCCACCACATTGATGATTTTCCTTTTAGTTGATAGATATAAATTATTCCTTCTACCCGTGTAGAATAATTATGCAGCTGGACGTACTTCCTCATACCTAGTAACCAAGTCTTTGCATCTTCATCCTTCTTGTCCTCACTATCAAAGGTAGGAGGCTTGATCTTATTCATTTCTCCCTGTAGCTCATCCACCCCATTCCTTTTCTTATGCTTCCTGACAGGAGTTTGACTCGAACTACTGCACCCTTTCCTAAAAGAATGCTTTGGCGAGTGAGTTCGATGCCTTCCAAAACTTCTTGCTTCTCTTCTTTTCTCATCATGAGACCTATGACTTATTGACCAACTCAAATTTGTCTCCTTATCCATTTTATTTTCTATTTATCCAAGATTTACATCAACTTGACATTCAAGTCATATTGTTGCTTCTTGGCTCTCATAATCCTTTCATTATCAACTTTATAACTTTGGACATTTTTTTGCAGTCCTTTTATGGTTTCTACTATGTTCATGTGACCCCCCTTAGATTTTGTACCATCAACACCCAAAACGACATACAAATCCATGAATTCATCATCAAGACTATAATTCCTCTATGCATGTTCCATGATTTTGACCTTCTTCATTGATTATGTCCTGCTCTAATCGCTGATAATTCTGCAAAATGTGCAAACAACAAGATTTGTTAGGTAAATTCATGAGACAACTTCATGAAAACTCTACACTATCTTTTCATAATCCCTTCTTCTGAAGCATGTGTGTGCATTAGTATTCAACACATGCTAATGCATGATGTCCATTTCAACATGTACACCACGTATCATTATTGCACATGCACCACAAATTTGTTCTGTGTAGCTCCAAACTTTTAGTACGCACACCCATGCACCATTGTTTATGACACAATTCTAGTGTCGTACTTCACAATGTCCAAAATTTAGTGTGCACATCTACACATTCTTACTCAATGCGCACCATGGCCACAATGAAATTCCAAATTCGGACACTTACCAGTCTGAATTTTTCCTTAAGTATAACTCTTCTCATGCAATTTCAGTGTTGAAATTGGATCACTAATGCTTCATTTTGACCTTTGTCCCATACAATTATGGTGTTGAACTAATATCTTTAATACCAGACTGTAACGTCCAAATCCACCCAGACTAGGCCACACCACTCAATACCAACTTCGGTATATCTGAATCAACCAAATTGTAACATCCCCAACATACTACTGAGCAATGATACTCCAAAGATCCATTTCATAGATTATATACTAAACCATAGTCTATGCAGTATCACTGGAAGTAACATCAACGTGCTCAACCTCGAGTTGAGTCACGCCACACTAAATTTCTCCTTTAAACACAACTTTAAGTAGAGGAAGTAACTCAAACAATTATGAGCACTAGCATATTGATCACACAATACAACGATACAAACACCACCCTGGTGTCACACGCCAATTATGATTTCCCTATCCGCATGGTCTATTTCCCTGAATGCACACATGAGTTCTAGCCTCCTGTGCATGCATGTTACTTTCCTGTGCACCTGACCATTCAATCCTTGCCTCAGAGACTCATGATCAATATCAAAGGATAACTTAACAAGAAAACTAACAATAAATTTCATACTCATGCACGTCTACAAATATAATCCATAACCACCATACTTACAAGTGTAAGAAGCATTAGATAGATTAACAACAATTACATATATGCGACAACATACAAGAATTAACCCATATCAAACATAGATAAATAAACACACAATAAACGAGAAAATCACATAAAGAACAGTTAACTTTTATGAAAGTCACCAATTGTGTGTAGAACTCAAACGTTCCTCCCAGCCATAGAATTTGTTGCTCATAAGATTTCAACAACAGGTCACCCTGAGATGGGCCTTAACTCCACCAGGGAAAAATGGTTCCTAGTAACAAGATAAGTTTTGATTCTTAATAGAATTGCTTAGTCCAAGGTTCCCACTACTACAACTAGTCTACAGTTCCTCATTCCCTGTGTAGATGTCACACCCAAGGAAGTGTGCCCCTTCAACAGTACTTCAACTGCCCCACTTCCCTTCCAGAGTTACCAACAACAGGCCAGAAAACAAGTCTCTGAGCCCTGTGACTAATGCATAGTGCACCAACGAAAAATTCTTAGCAAAACTCTCACTTGGAGAGTATGCTCACGACCTTGAAAACCTTCTTCATAAAAAACAAATATCTCACCCCGAGAGACTGCTCATGGACTTGACAACCCGCCTCTTCGAAAATAAAACTATGATTACAATATAGAAACCCCTTACAAGCTTCTTTGTGCAAATAAGGTAATAGTCTTCCTCTCCCTGGACCGACCCCCTTCTGCACACGAGAGTGAATAATGAATAATAGATAACCCCCCAAATACACTAAGGCCAACAATATATATTGCATTCCTTCAACTCAAAATATGTCACCTTCAAAAGTATCTTAAGCCACTTGGTGACTCATTCCCTACCCTCAGGAACTTAGGATAAAATAATTATCCATAAACTTACACTTTTCTGGAAATATTATAAAATATTCCCCAAGACTTAAGTCTCACCCCCTTTTTCCATTTTTCGATGGAGTTATCCCCCCATTTATTTTCGTCTGAGTCTGTTTGCGCACAACGATGTAATATTTTATTAATAATTGTGATTATGTTTACATGGATAGACGCACTGGCCTATTTGCATCTTGGCTCACTAACCTCATAATCATACAGGCTCTCTGCTTCAATATATATATATATATATACACACACACACACACACACACACACACACACACACACACACACACTGCCAAGTCATTCTCACGCACTTATCCAAGTGCACGCAACATTATGAAATGTGCACACCCTATTTTTTATAACAATTCTCTGTGCACTAATCAGGTGCACGCAACACCAAAACTTAGTTCCAACATCTCACCAGCCTAAATGTACATTTACATTTACAATTTGTACCCACGACTCACCATCCTATATGTACATTTACATTTACAATTGGTACCAATGGCTCACCAACCTATATGTACAATTACAAATGGTTTGGATCATGGAAATTACATCAAGCGCCTCAGTTTGCTTCATACCCCATACATAGATTCAAACCCTAGTCATATTTATCCTTCATTCCATAATGAACCTCATACCATCAATCTCATAATGCAACATCACAACCTCAAAACAACACACTTTGTAGCATCATAGACCTTATCCCTTCATAGTGCACCCTTAAAACTCCAAGAAAAACTTCTCTTGCACCTAAACCCCAATAATACTCTCCATCTTCTCTTGCATAACTCAAATATATTTTGTGCACCTCAGACTTGAATTTCTTTCTTGGATTCTCTTCAAATGCACACATCTATTCTATATTTATAGTGTTTATGTGCTCGCTTTTAGAGTTGACCTGTAAAGACTGGTTAGGCCGACCTGAAATTTTTGGTTGTGTTGTATGAAAGAAAAATTCATATCTCTTCATTCCTAAGGAGATATAGGGAGTTTCATATATTTTTGGAAAGGTATTAGAATAATATTTCCAACCATATAACTATCCTCCCATTTGAGATAGGTATTTAAAGTAAAAATTCCTTCAAATATTAAGTATCCAAACTAAGCATCAAAGGTCCAAAAATAACATTTCCAACAATATCCATCCTTCAATATTTATCTTGGACATTTGTAGTCTCCCCCTGTCTTTGACATCAACGAAACCAATATTTCCAACAATCTCCCTCTTTTAATTGATGACAACCCTTAGTCAATTTTGATACTCCCCCTGTATGCAACTTTCATTGTGTCTGTAATTCTTCCTATTTCTGCAACTTCTCCCCTTTGACATCAATGGAAAATGGTTGTTGATCCAGGTGGATCTAAGAATGCTCAAAAAATGACCATCACAAATGATAATTAAAATGAATCCATTGCATAGAGATCGATGAGATATTTTCAACGCAACTTGAACAAACACAAACAGACATCATATGAGGAAGATATGGCCTTCTAAATTTTTGGCCAAAAAGGGAAAATGATGATAGGGTTTCCACATGGCATCAATGGAAGGATGACATGTGGTAGTATGGATGAACATGTGGATATCAAAATGTTGATGTGGCACTGTACGAACATGACACATGGCACTATACGGATGATGGCATGGTTGTATGGATGTTGATGTTAAAATGATGAATGGGTTGTATGGATGATGATGTGGAACTGTACAGATGACATGTGGAAGGCGACATGTGGCAGTATGGTAGGCTGGTGTGGCATGCTGACATGGTGTTGACTGTGTGTTGATTGGATAGGTGACTGTGCATCCAAGTGGATAAATCAGAGTGTGACACTTGGCCCAATCAGAGTGTGCCACATGGTACCCCTAATTGAGATAAAAGGGTCTATCAACTTCGAATTTGGTGGGAATAGGAATCGAACCTCCAACCTATGCGCCAAAAAACCAACGAATTAACCACTAGGACATTGATAGAACTTGATATGGGTAACCATAAAGTTTTATTTATATTGTTATTGTTATAAAAATATGCCAAAAGGGGGCAAGGTATGTGGGTTCGACCTTGTGACCTCTGCCTAAATATTCAAACGTTACGACCAATGAGCCAACCAATTTTGTTGGTTAATCCAATGACAGAATAATATTTAAGTTTTCATTAAGTGCCAAACCTTCACATAACGGTGGTCGGGTAGGTTCGACCCCCTGACCTCCACTATAAAATCCCAATGATTTTGTCATTGCACCACACATGGCTATGTTTCCAAGAACTATGAGTCGAGTTCTATTGTACACAAGATTCTTGTGGCTAGAACTCTAAGTCAAGTTCTTTTATGTTGTGTTTTTAGTCCTTATTAAGAGTATGTAATTTGTTTGTGACTGTTATGTTTCTTCTTTTTCTTTATTTTCTTCGTGATTTTCTTCTTCCTTTTCTTTTTCTTTGTATATTTTATCCTCTAGATCTTAATTTGTTTGTGACTTTTCCTCTTAAGGTATTACTTCATCCACTCTTACATAAATAATATCTACACCTTTCACAGTCTTTTGTTGTAGCATTTGTAGGCCTTGCTTTCAGATGCACAACCAAGAAAGATACCTTAATTTGTTCTGGAATCAAACTTGCCTAAATTTTCTTCATTTATCTTTATATAGTACTTGCTCCCAAATACTTTGAAGTATTTGAATGTAGGTTGTATACCTTTCCATAATTGAAAAGGTATCTTGATATTCTTCACTCTAATTTGTGCTCTATTCAAAATGTAGATTGTTGTGTTGATTGCTTCTCTCCAAAATGTGCTCATTAGTTTGGCTTCATTCAACATTGTTATAGCCATTTCTTGTATAGTTATATTCGTCCTTTCTACAACTCCATTTTTCTATGGAGTCCTTGTTGCTGAAAAATGTCTCTTGATTCCATGATTCTCATATAATTCATCAAATTCATAAGATGTAAACTCAAATCCTTTGTTTGATCTTAAGAACTTTATTTTTAAATCAATCTCATTTTCAACTAGGGCTTTGAAAGATTT
>JASDQU010028064.1:19148-29255 GCA_032191745.1 Picea mariana | reverse complement strand
CCGCAGGGATGTAGACTGATTGGCATGTGTCATGTAAATGGAAGGAATTGTGTAAAGGAGGCCTCAAGTTCGATTCTCACCCCACTTTATCTGTGTTCCATGCTTGTGGGATGTGTGGCACACCTAGGGGTATATGGGTAGCGGATGGGTATCGACCACGTGTCACGCGAGTAAGAGAACCGCAAGTTGTCGATTCCCCCAGCATAAAAAAATAAAAAAAATAAAAAAAAAAAATTGCGAACAAATGTCCTCATAAGAAAAATCAGAGGAATGATGTAGATTGCTCAAATAGAAAACAAACATATAAAGGAAAAATAACCAAAAAGAAAGATTTCAAAAAAATCTTATGCACGAAAGAAGATATCTCCTCATCAGATGAAGATGAAGTCAGTGACAGTGAGACAGAAAGAGTTATATTCATGAAAATAGAAGACTCTAATAAAGAAGACATTGAAGAAGATTATGAAGAGGCAGAAGTTTACTACCGAGAAGAATTGTTGAGTGCGATAGAAATTATAAGAAGAGAAAAGAAGAAAAACAAGAATATACAAGCAGAACTAGAAAATAAAGAAGACACTCAGGAACTAGAAAAAGCGATCATGAAATTGAAGGTTCAAATAGAAGAAGATAAAATAATTGAAGAAGCACTTAAAGAACAGTTAGAAGAAAGAGACAGGATCATTGGAAATTTGGAAGCAGAGATTGTCACATTGAGAAAGGATCTTCAAAAGAAAAATATGCGGAATAGCTCAAAAGTTCTGGATGAAATTATCAGCAGTCAAAAGAATTATCATGACAAGTTTGTACTTGGATACAATCATACAGAAAAGGGATCAAGCTCCAAAGAAATAGAACAAGAAACATACCCAAAAATATTTGCAGAAACAATCAAAGGGGATAGGAAGATCTACAAGGAAGATTATAGAGACACTCCTCCACTGAGAAGATTCAAACTTTAGAATCAACGAACGATAGAAACAAATAGGCCTTCGGATAAAAAAGGATTCATAAGAGTAACTCCTTTTAGAATATCTTCAACTCCCGAGTATCAAACTATTTTTTTTCGTTTATGTTATGCATGCAATAATTTTGGACATAAGTTGTAATTTTGCAATTTGGCAAACTTGGGATCCAATTGGTGGAATTATCATGACATTATATTTCTTGTTGGAAATTGGGACATGAAGAATCTTATGCCCCTAACATAGATGGATTTTCCCTTGGTCAATTTTGTACAAGAGATCCTCTCACATCGACATTGGAGGCAAAGCTTGTTATATAAGGCATAACCTTCCTTGTTCTAAGCTTCATAAGAAAGACCCTTTCAACTAGCATCAAACAAACAATGGATATGGATGGAGATTTTGGTGATAATTTGGGTTGGTTGTCATTGATGTCAACCCTTGAAGAAAGTCTGGTAGAAAATTATGGTAGCACAAAGGTTTGGGTAATGGACCCAAGTTTGTTTGATGTATAATGGTATGCGTTTTAATATATTTGAAGGTAATAATATTCTAGATGGATAGTAAATTTCATGCCATTTCCGGTGGTATGTGGAAAGTCACATAACTCCTCACGGTTAGAGAGTTGTGGCCATGTGAAGTTGGAGAACCCTCATGAGTCATCTAGAAGCCCCAAAAGGTCAAAGTGGTTGCAAAGAAGAAATTATTTAAATAATAAAGTGAAGTGATGAGTGTACAAAGTTAATGGACAAATCACTCAGTGGACAAGAGGGTTAGCCCTAAAATAAGGAAAGTGGTTTAAGATGGTTAGAAGGTAACCCCTTGAGGAAGCTACATAAAAGTATAAACAGGAGGCAAGGGTATCTCATTTTAATTACACTTGGGCATATTGAATATCTACAAGTGACTGAGGTCATGAAAGGATATCTAAGGTGAATTTCAAAGCGAATTTTAAGTAAAGAAGGCCAAAATTCAAGGGAGGATAAATTATTTTGATGATGCTTTCTAAGGTATGTTATTTACAGGTCATCTCACCATTTTCACAATAACATTTTTTCTAGAATGATTCAGATCATGAAATCTGGAGGTCGTTGAGGAAACATTTCCAAGTGGTTGTGATAAAATTTTTATCTTGTGTGTCATTGTATTTTTGGAGTTACACTCTGTGGAAAATAGGGTTTGTGGCTAGTCCTGAAACTAGTCTAAAACAGGTGTTTCGGGTAAAAATGTCATAACTTCTTCATAACATATCCAATTCAGTAAGACCAAATGTATTGGTTAGAGTACAGTCTATAGTATTTTTTGTACCATTTTCAGATCCATACAATAAATATTATGTGCGGGGAACTCTCTACAAGTTCACTCTCTAGAATAAACCATAATTCAACAAGGTATGCCATTTTTGCTATAACTTCTTTTCTGAGAGGTTCCAAATAGTGAAACCTAGAGGAATTGCATAAAATACACTGAAGAACATTGTGTACTATTTTCATATATTTATTCATTACAAGTACAGAGCTATGATTATTTCAAGTTAGGGTTGTTGACTAATCCAAAATTAGTCATGTGAGACTAAAGTAAAGTTTGATGAAAATGATAATCTCTTGTTGTTAAAGTTAAGGAAGGTTTGCAGGGATGTGATCATATACACTAGGTATATTACAGAGTTACAAATCATATTTTGATGATGAAATTGATGAGGGCTTTTGGTTGAGGTTCATGTTGGGTACATGGTTGAGACACGTAGTTGATGAGTTCGTGCATACATGAGGTTTATAGTTGATGATGTTGGTACATCTTGATGAGTCATAGTTTATGTGTATTTGATGCATGATTGGTACATATTTGGTGCATGGTTGATGCACACATTGATGGTACAAGTTAAGGTGCAGGTCAGTGCATGGTTGATGCACTTGTTTATGGTACAGGTTTATTACAAGTTATTTCATACATGTTGGTATAGGTTTCTTGGTGCAGGTTGATTCGTACAGGTTTACAACAATATATCTCACAGTGATAGTGTGAAATTGGTTCCATAATTTTACTTATATTTTAGGGCGGTTGGACGGGGCAAGGACAGGTGGTTGTAGCCACCTTTCGGTTGTAGTCGGAGAACATAGGGGGTTGTAGCCTCCTTCTGGTTGTAGCCACAGAATTGGGGAGTTGGAGATTCGCTCAGGTTGTAGACTGAGAAACTAAGGGGTTGGAGCCTCCTTCCAGTTGTATTTGGAAAACAAAGGAAGTTGGTGCTTCCAATGAAAGTAATTCTTAAAGACATATAAGAAAAAGCATTATGTGGTTTTCTCTCGCTTTGGGTTTCTACATAAAAACACTGGTGTATTGTGTATGTGTATGATTTCTCATTTGTTCATTGTTTATTTACTCTGCAACTATTGGATGATAATGCTACATTGATATAACAATTGCATTTTATGGTTAAAAAGGATTAAATTTCTCTATTACTGATTCACCCCCCCTCTCAGTAATCCAACAGATTTCATATATTAATACTAAAAATAATATATTTTCAATATGAATTTTACCTTTATTAGAAAAACAATTTAGATAATAATTGCTCTTACAATGACTTAGAACTTGATATTTCTAAGAAATCTATAATACTAAGTAATGTCACCAAACATAACCCTCTACAGTTAGATGAGCACTTGGATTTAGCTTGCATATAAAAAAGAAGCTTTGAAAATTTAGGAAAACAATTGTTCTGTCGAATTAATCACACTTTTTAGTTGTTGGGACTTAATCATCTAGAATGGTTTAACAAAGTGGTTGAAATCCAACCACATGACTTGTATTCATGGGCCCAACAATAATGTGGTAGATTATGTTATATCTAATATCCTTGTCTACTACCAAATTGTTTTTATTTAACTCTTAAGTGATCATGAGCCTGACTTGAATCATAAAACCTTACTCTTAACTCTAAAATTTGTCGTGCATAATGATCTCATGGAATAAAATTTTAATAATGAAAAGAAGTTAATATTAAACACAAATGAACGTGATCTTTTTCTAAAGGATTTAAAAAATGAATTAAATCTCTTCAGAAGTAACAACAATATTGAAGGCCTCTATCATTACTTTACAACAACACTATGAACTTGTATAAACAATTTATCTTTCAAAACTTCATGTAAAAATAATAATTGAATGCCCAACCCTTGGTATGACATTGATTGTAAGATTGCTTGAAAATCCATTAGGAAAACCTATCACCTGTCCTGAAAATCTATCAAGATAAATAATTACAAAGAAACTTTTATATATAATTATAAAGCAAGATAAGTTTTTGCAACTTTAAAATGTTTATTACAACGAAAGAGGTATTTACTTTGGAGGGCATTGGGTTTGGGGTTATGCATCAAAGGGAAAGCTAAGGGTATCAAATATTATCATGCAAAAATCCTAAAAATTGGTATCTTTGTTCTTATCCTTCATATTCACAACCTTTTCAATATTGCAGTCAAGTAGGGCTTCCCTAAACCATGGACTCAAAGTCTCATTGTTCCTAGTTTTAAAATTAGTGACAAAAGTAACCACTTAAATCAAAGAAACAATATGATTAGTCCACTTCTAACCAAATTATATGGAATTATTCTAGAAAAAAAGATTGTCATGTGGTTATAAAGTTGGGGGAAAAGTGTTAAAGGCCAAGCTAGTTTTAGAATCTATCATTCAACCTAGACCACTTATCTACTCTTATTATTATCATTAAATAATGCTTCAATAACAAAATTAGTCTCTTGTATTTCTTCATTGATTTTTGGAAAGATTTTGAGACCGTGCATAGAAATAACCTTTGGAGTATATTAGAAGATTCAAAGATTTAGTTTGAGTTGAGAAGTAGACCGTGGTAATGTTGTGTGAGAAATTTATTGCTAAGTTTAGGAATAATTAGGGTTGTTCAGCATAAATTCACTATAATATATGGGTTAAGCAAGGTTGTTTGTTGTCTCCTGCCTTTTTTACATTTATTTTGACAAATTAGAGGCATGTTTGGAAGAAGCAGGTTGTGCTAGCACTATTTTGGCTAGAAGAGTCATCATCCTTCTTTAGTGTGATGATGACTTATTATTCTAGCGGGTGCCCCTCTTACCTTAACAATCAAATAAGAATTGTCAAATATTTGTGTTCTGGAATAATGTCCAGGCCTTCAACTAACCCTAGGTTCAAAGACTTGTCCCCACCCCCAAATTTTTTGTTAGGCCACATCCATTAAGCTTTGCCACCTTTATGCATCATTCTTTTAATGACATTGATGTTTTAATTTGATTATGATTTCCCAACTGTGTTTATGAATTCAGGCATACTTGAATGTGAAGGTTTTATTTCATAGATTGCTAACATTGGTATGCTCTTGATTGCAAATTTTTTGATGCTTTGGAGTGGTTGAAATTGTGAATTTATTTAATTTGATGAATAATTTTAGATTGTTTCATATTTTTTGGTGAAATTTTTCAATTTTCACATGCCACTCTTATGTGACTAATTTGGATATCTGAAAATTGCTTCCTAGTGATCTAACAATAAAACCCTAGCTCTTATCACTTAACAATTTTACATTGATAATTATTGACTAAAAATATATGTAGTGGAAACACAAAAGATCATAGATGAATCATCAACACATATGAGACACAAATTTCAGTTATGTAACCTTGTTAAATTTAAAAATTCTGAGGGCAAAAACTAGCCCTCCCAACCAATACAATATCACCAAATATGAAGACAACCTTGTCCTCTCAGCCATTAAAAATATCACCAAAATATGAGAACAACCTTGTCCTCCAATAACCATAGAAATCAAAAAAAACAAACCTCAACAAATATCCTTGAAATATATTATGCTCACAAATATGTTGCAGACCACCTCTATGACTTGTTGATGTCACCTGTCAGCTTGTACATACCTGTACCTACCCAGAAAAACCTTTATATGGATGTACGCAAACGTTCCCACTGCAACCCACATATGTACACAAGTATTCACACTACAACCCGTGTACATAAGCAATTGTTCCCACTGAAACCCACGTACATGCACAAAAAATTGTACTAACACTTATGTACGATTTGCTCCACTTGTATGGTTTATTCCTTCTATGACTACCTCTCTTTCCCACATGTGTGTTGTGCTTTTCCCTGCCAAGAACAAAATACAGAGATTCTTCAACCCTAGGCCATATTTTCCACCATGCATCATTTCCCTTTGCTGAAAATAACCAAACCTCCTAGCACAAGTGAAAACTCACATATTCTAGCTCCATCATGTATCCACACATGATCTATGATATGAAAAGTCACAATGACCTCTCTCCTTTATATACAAGTCTTAGGGGTCAACATAGAATCCCCTCCACACGTCAACATCAAATTAGACTTTCTTGTGTGTGTGAAGCCCCAACACAAACCCACAAATTCCACCACCAAACCAATGAAATCCCAACTTCATTCCAATGGTAGATTCCACCAAATGAAGAGTGTTATGTGATGCCCACGACGATTCCAACATGCACAACACCTAGGGCACGTGAGAATACCTTCAAAAACCTACAAAAATAAACACTCACTCTTAGCGAGGGAGGTATTCTCACCACACTCCACACTCACCTGGAAGTAGCTTTCCCTCCCACCCTCGGAGTAGCATTGTCCCCCACACTGGATCTGCTACCACAGATGCTCTCCAATCCACTTGATTGGTTTCCTCGTATGTCACCGAAGCAAACCTACTCTCCAATCCTCATAACTGGATACACCCTCCTTCACCGAAGCAAATACTATTGTCTAGCATTGATCTAGAATCGGATCCATGAGGCTTCCCAGGTCCAGTAAAGGCTCAAAAATGAAATTTCTTAGAATTGAATGAAACCAATTCCATTGCGACCATCTCGTCGCGCTAATTCTGGCCATATATTTACTTTCTCAAACGGATGTTGTATGTGAGAGTTACCACATTCTGACCGTTTTCCCAAACAATGAAAAAGTCAATAGGTCAAATGTCAAAAGTCAATGATGATGTTAGCATGACATCATGCTGACATCAGCAAAGTGATAGGTGGCATCACATGCAACAGGTTCTGTACAACTGACATGGACCAACCAGGATGTGACAGGTGTCACCACTGGAAGGTGACACGAGGCACGCTCGTACAGGTGCCACATGCCCCTACAGTACGGTGGCATGTGGAAGGTATGGATGCTTATCATGCAGACAAGTGGCAAGGTATGGTTGTTGACTGGGAAAAATATTTGGACCAATCTCGTGTTGACAAGTGGCATGCCCTCTGGCAAATTAAACGGTGCCACGTGGCCTAGACTTGGGCTGCCACATGGCACCCAGTGGTTGGCTCATTTGGTATATCAAAAAATTGTTATATCCCCAAGATTTGAACCAGAGAACTCTTTATGGACCAGTTACGTGGCAGAAGGGTGGATTACCATTGTGCCACGTTGTTTCTTTTGTTGCCATGGCGGAAATGTTATATATAAAGTGTCTGTATTAATGTATTGGCGAAAGGAGGCTGGGGCTAAGCCCCAGCCTGCCCCAGCCTATGATTTTTTTTGCACATGTGGGTTTTTACACTATGTTTTGGATTTCTAAGCCCCATGTTTGTGCATAAAGTGGGTTTTTACCCTATTTTTTGGATTTTTTAATTGATTGTTTCCCTGTTAATAGAGGATTTTGCCCATTATTGGGGGATATTAGGCCCTTTTTTAGGCCAACTTTTGGGAGGAAGTTGGGGAATGATAACCAAATCTAGATCTATATAAAACATGCCTTATTGAGGCCATGGAGGAGAGTCAGAGCAGATTTATGCTGAAGGAAATCCAAGCCAAAGCCATTTTTATGCAAGGAAGCTGTTGAGGAGCACACCTTTGCGAGCCATTTCTGAGAGCTCCGGTCATCCATTTTGAGTGTTGTTTCTTCTGTTGGGCTCTAGAGATCTGGGAGAAAAAGGCAATATTTGTCTTGTAGCCTTATGGCACTTTTGTGATGTACTTATTCAGCTTTGAATAGAAATAAAGAATCCTCACCCACTGAGACAAAGGCCTGGAGACGTAGGTGAGATTGTCGAACTTCGTTATCACTTCTCTTGTTATGGTTTGTTGTTCTTATTGCTTCATTTCAGTTATGTATGTGTGTTCATGGATGTGATATATTCTCATATCTTCTTCCTATTTCATTAAGCCTCCTAAATGGTTAATAAACACATGCATAACAACTCAACCACATTCATTTAAAAGATCATATTTGGATCAAGTGGTATCATAGCTAGTCGACATTTGGATTTGAGTTTTTCATGTTAACTAGGGAAAGACTACAGCGTGGTGAAGGTGAGATTGTTGAAGAGAATCCATTAATTGGATTGAGAAAGAGAGCTTCTCACACTGAGAATATGGCATCGGAAGAGGGACTTTCTCGGGATGAAAAAGAGTTTCGAAAAGATTTATTTTCCAAGTCGGAGATGATGAAAGTTTTGTACGAGGATTACTTGGAATGTAAGAAACCAAATCTAGGTGAATCTTCAAAGGGAAAAAGTGAAGAGGGAGAGGATCCTCCTTAGATTCATCCTTCACCTCCATCATCACCTCCTTCTTCTCCTTCATCTCCAAGTTCAAGTTCTAAATCCAATGCAAAGAAACATGTTCATAAACATAAGAATGAAATGCCATTATTAAAACGTCATGTTAAATTTGAGTTACCCATATATGATGGTGAATTTAATGCGGAGAGACTTGACAATTGGGTCAGGCAGATGGAGGTTTATTGTAGTGTGCAACAGATCAAGGATGAGGACACACAAATCAAGTTGGCATCTTTGAGACTTGTAGGCACAACTCTCATCTGGTGGCAAGGAAGGTTGAAAAATGAAATGCAACAAGTGGGTAATGTATTTACATCATGGAAAAGCTTCATTTCTACACTTAGGAAACAATTATATCCTTTGGGTTATAAAGAAAAAGCATTAATTGAATGGAAATCTTTAAAACTAAGAAAAGGACAAATAATGAAAGAGTATATAGATGGCTTTCGTAAAATGGCATTGATGTTAGATATCCCTTTACATACACAGGAAACCCTTATGAAGTATATAGGAGGTTTACCTACACATATTAGAAATAATGTATTCATGTTTGGACCCACTAACCTTGATGAGGTTTATTCTCAAGCAACATATATTGAAGCAGGGAAAGTAGATGTATCAAGGGAATCGTCTTCAAGGAAAGAGGACAAGAGGAAATGGCATGGAAAGAAGGCAAGTTCAGTGGAAAGAAAGGAAGAGAGGTCCTCTTGCAAGCATTGCAAGAAAGACGAGCATGATGAGGACAGATGTTGGCAATTGCATCTCGAGAAGAGGCAAAAGTGGTTCAAGGAAAAGAAGGGGAGGCAAACAATTGCAATGAAAACACGACCAACAAACTTGGGATTGGATTCAGGTGATGAATCAAAGGTTTCATTGGTTGGTATGACAGGTAAAATTGGTGAAGGCATTGATTGTAGAAGTAACATGTTTCATATAAAGACCATCATACGACACACTAAGATAGACACATTAAACGACAATGGATCTCAATCTAATATAATTTCAGAAGAATTGGTTAAGCAATTGGGGTTAAAAACACAAGTACATCATAAGCCTTACACACTTAAATGAATAAGCAATCATCATCAAATGCACACAACTAAGCAGTGCACAATCAAATTTTCAATTTCATCTAAGTATGTGGATGAGGTAACATGTGATGTTGTGCCACTAAGTGAATGTGGAATGGTATTAGGTAGTCCATACTTATATGATCGTAGGGCAATCTTCTACGGGACAAAGAATCAATATCAATTAACCAAAGCAGGTCATTATTATGTGGTTCATGCTCATCATGTTAAGGCAAATAAAACTCTTCAAATAATGGAACAATTAAGGAAGGCAGTACAAGCCAACAACAAACCAATAATTGTTTCAAATGAAGTAATCGATCTTAAGCAAGGACAGGAAATGATTGTTGAATGGAAAGTCAATCACAACTTGCTTCAAGATAAGCTCATGTCGTGCAAATATTACAAGTACATCAGCTCATTTGAAGTCGTATTTTTTATTCTATCATTAGTAATGTTGTCTACATGAAT
>JASDQU010028062.1:0-29274 GCA_032191745.1 Picea mariana | reverse complement strand
ATTGACCTAGTATTGTCGATTCTGTATACACTGCTATGGAGATTCACAGTGCAAGCAAAAAATCCGTTTGATAAGGGATAGCTTTCTTCGTAGATAGGATGGTTAATAAAAATATTGTACTTTCTTGATCGTATTTCAATAGAATAAGATTAGGGTTTGCTTGCTACATTTTCAAATTTACTTTTCGAATTGCTGCCGATATCCATGAGAATTTTGCGTTTTGAGTTTAAATAATTTCATATATATTTGGGTTTCCTATGGAAATGATGATGGCAACCAACCTTGATGATGGCAATCTTGATGAAGGGACGCTTAAGTAATTTTATAGACGTTTTGAATTCAGTATTTAATGGGAATGGTGGAAAGCTTGATGAAATAAATTAGTAAGAAAAAAAATTATTTATTGTAAATGGCACAATTAATGATCTTTTAATCTTAAATTATAATTTTGTGGCTAGCAATTGAAGATAGTACTAGCACAGCCAGAAATGCAGATAGTACTAGCACAGCCAGAAATTTTGTGGCTAGCAATTTTGTGGCTGATGAATGCAGAAAGGGGCGGACAGAGAATGAAATGCACAGCCAGAAAATGAAATCCACAACCAGAAAATGAGCGTATACAGCCAACAGCCACGGTGCTAAATCCAAAGTTTAATCATTTAAAAGTGGAAATCATATAGTGCTACAGTAATTTCTTAATATGATTAGGTAAATGTTAAAAGGTAAACAGGTTAACAGATGCATTCAAAAATACAAGGAAGTTATGAAGAGGAAATCACATTTATTGATTTGGGAGGACGACTAAGAATATGCCAACATCTTCAATTGTTAGCCATCAGATTAGAATTTTAGATTAAAAAGTGATTAATTGTGCTTATAGTCAATAGATGTACGCCTTCGTAGTCCTCCCAAATCAATGAATGAAATTTAATAGTATAACTTCCTTACATTTATAAATGCATCCCTTAACCTATTTATTGTTTCACATTTACCTAATCATATTAATAAATTATTATCTAACTATTTCATTGACACTTTTACATAATTAAAAAAAATTAATATCCATGTAACCTTTTTATTTCCAGTATTAAATCATTACCTCAACTCACTGCCACGGATTGCACGTATAATACGTTATTAATGTGATATTAATAATAATTTAAATTTAAAGAGTCATTATTGACTCGTGTTTCATATTATGGCCGCCTTTTTGTGGGCATATACCTAGATAGTATATACAATATTTACTGCCACTTATTATTGCTTTCAATTTAAAGCTATTACTGGTTGGCGTTTCATATTATGGCCTCATTTTTGTGATCATATACCTACACATAAAATATGGAACGGATGCATTGGAGCATAATTAGTGATAAGTTTTTTTTGCATATTGGAGTGGGAAGAATACTAAGTAAGAAAACCATCAAGGTAAAAAAATTTGAATTAGTTTCCCTAAACTTAAATTACATTGAAATTTGAGTTATATGTATTGTAATGTACAGTAAATGCATCAAACATAAATATCAAATTTCCAGTAGAAGAATCAAAGTGACTCTGATCTAAATTACATAAATATCAAATTTCCAGTAGAGGAATCAAAGTGACTCTGATCTAAATTACCAGTAGACGCCTCTCATCTATGATTTGTGTTTTTGATGTGATTTAAGTTAATTTATGAGGAATTTAGGTTTTACTGTTTTATGTTCTAAGTTTTATATTTTACTCTTTTATAACATAAATATCAAAATTTCAGTAGAGAAATTAAAGTGACACTGATTTAAATTTTCAGTAGACTCATCCTCTCATCTTTGATTTGTATCTTTAATGTGATTTAAGTTAACTTATGAAAAATTTAGGTTTTACTGTTTTATGTTCTAAGTTTTATATTTGAAAGATTTATATTTTAATATTTTATTTTTATGTTTTATATTTAAAATTATTTAGATTTTGTGATGATGGATTTAGGTTTATTTAGGTTTTACATGCTGTAAGAATTTATATTTTACTTTTTTATTTTCTGAGTTTTATTTTTTATTTTCTAAATTTTATATTTGATATGATTTAGGTTTTGTGAAGACAGATTTAAGTTTTACCATTTTATGTTCTGAGATTTATATGGATGAATGCACGTTGAGTTTTATATGGATGCATGCACCCTCGCTCATTCCTTCAACTATTTCATCTTGGAGCCACCTAATAGAATCGGACTTTACGGACTGTAATGTTAAATTTTCGAGCCACCTAATAGATTCGGGCTTTGCTGACTGTAATGTTAAAAGTTAAATTATGCTAGGGTTTATGTTAGGATTAGGATGATGTTATATGTATTTTAAATGTACATGTACGTAATTTAATGTTTATTGTTGTTTATGAACCATATAATTGTATATGGTTGTGCTAGTTTATATTTTCTCAAATGAAATAGATTTAAGTGAGATTTTATTTTTTCAAATGATATAGATCTAAATGAGATGTTCTCAAAAGATATAGATCTAAATAAGATGTTGTTATGGGGATGTGTATTTGTATATTTAAGATGTTTTTAATCTAAGTAAAAATAAAAATGAAAATGAGAATAAGGAGATGTTATGTGAATGTGTATTTAGGATATTTTTAATGTAAGGGTTCATTTGAAGAATTTATACTCTCAGTAATATGCATAAAGTTTAAAGTTTTTAGAGTATAAATTTAAGTTAAAATCAAGGTTTTATGTTTAAAATCAATCAATAAATTGATTCAGAAGAAAATTTAATTAACATAAAAGATGTATATTATTATGATTTAGTATACAAGGTTAATTTAAGTTTAAAGTTTTTAGACTATAAATTTAACTTAAAATAAAGGTTTTATGTTTAAAAACAATGATTAACATGATGCTCATAGGGGTGAAGAAATGGGATTGAAAACAACGAAATTAATCGCATAGCATCAATCATCACTTTCGGGGCTTGCACCCGGTAACCAAGACTTCCCAGGTGATCACCCATTCCAAGACGCCTCTGGCTCAAGCGTGCTTAACTGTGGAGTTTTCCCCACAATCAAGCCCACTTAGCTTGCTACACCATTTGCAAAACCTTAGCAAGTATTGTGCCTTATGAACTATCCAGTTAGAGCTCCCTTCACTCTTATTATTTAAGCATAGAGGGGTTTTCGTAGTACAACATATTAGATATCATTTTCGGGATTAACTGCGTAGTGTAAGTCATTAATGTATGACCCGTATCCATGACTATCAGTCGCAACTGACCAATAATTCTCATGATTTGAATAGTCCACTTAGCACTCATTGCATTGGGTGATGCTCACAGGGGTGAAAAAATGGGATTGAAACAAGAAAAATTAATCGCATAGCATCAATCATCACTTCCGGGGCTTGCACCCAATAACCAGGACTTTCCAGGTGGTCACTCATCCCAAAATGCCTCTGATTCAAGTGCCCTTAACTGTGGATTTTTCCCCACAATCAAGCCCACTTAGCTTGCTACCCCATTTGCAAAACCTTAGCAAGTATTGTGCCTTATCAACTATCCAGTTAGAGCTCCCTTCACTCTTATTATTTAAGCACAGAGCGGCTTTTGCAGTGCAACATATTAGATATCGTTTTCGGGATTAACTACGTAGTGTAAGTCCAAATCTATGAACCATATACATGAGTATTAGTCACAACTAACTAATAATTCTCATTATTTGAATAGTCCACTTACCACTCATTACATTAGGTGATGCTCACGGGGGTGAAGAAATAGGATTGAAACTAGCGAAAATAATCACATAGCATCAATCATCACTTTTGGGGCTTGCACTCGGTAACCAGGACTTCCTAGGTGGTCACCCATCCCAAGACGCCTCTGGCTCAAGTGCGCTTAACTATGGAGTTTTATCCACAATCAATCCCACTTAGCTTGCTACCGCATTTGC
Source organism: Picea mariana (assembly GCA_032191745.1). Taxonomy (NCBI): domain Eukaryota; kingdom Viridiplantae; phylum Streptophyta; class Pinopsida; order Pinales; family Pinaceae; genus Picea; species Picea mariana. The sequence goes on along the minus strand of JASDQU010028062.1, from coordinate 25,356 downwards.
AAAACCTTAGTAGGTATTTTGCCTTATTAACTATCCAGTTAGAGCTCCCTTCAATCTTATTATTTAAGAATAGAGGGGATTTCACAGTGCAACATATTAGATATCACTTTCTAGATTAACTGCATAGTGTAATTCATTAATCTATGACCCATATCCATGAGTATTAGTCGCAACTAACCAATAATTCTAGTGATTTGAATAGTCCACTTAGCACTCATTGCATTGGGTGATGCTCACAGGGGTGAAGAAATAGGATTGAAACTAGCGAAATTAATCGCATAGCATCAATCATCACTTTCGGGGATTGCACGGGGTAACCAAGACCTCTTAGGTGGTCAGCAATCCAAAGATGTATGTGGCTCAAGCGCGCTTGACTATGGAGTTTTCCCCACAATCAAGCCCACTTATCTTGCTACCCCATTTTCAAAACCTTAGCAAGTATTGTTCCTTATGAACTATCCAGTTAGAGCTCCCTTCACTCTTATTATTTAAGCATAGAGGGTCTTTCGCAGTGCAAGATATTAGATATCATTTTCGAGATTAACTACATACTATAAGTCATTAATATATGACCCATATCCATGAGTATTAGTTGCAATTGACCAATAATTCTAATGATTTGAATAGTCCAATTAACACTCATTGCATTGGGTGATGTTCACAGGGGTGAAGAAATGGCATTGAATACAGCGAAATTAATTGCATAGAATCAATCATCACTTTCGGGGCTTTCACACGATAACCAGGACTTCCCAGGTGGTCACCCATCCCAAGACGTCTTTGGCTCAAGCGCGCTTAACTATGGATTTTTCCCCACAATCAAGCCCACTTAGCTTGCTACCCCATTTGCAAAACCTTACCAAGTATTGTGCCTTATGAACTATCCAGTTAGAGCTCACTTCACTCTTATTATCTAAGCACAGAGGGGCTTTCGGAGTGCAACATATTAGATATCATTTTCGGGAGTAACTACATAGTGTAAGTCATTAAACTATGACCCATATTCATGAGTATTAGTCGGAACTCACCAATAATTCTCATCATTTAAATAGTCCACTTAGAACTCATTTCATTGGGTGATGCTCACAGGGGTGAGGAAAAGTGATTGAGACTAGCGAAATTAATCGCATACCATCAATGATCATATTAGGGGCTTGCACTCGATAACTAGGACTTCCCAGGTGGTTACCCATCCCGAGACACCTTTGCCTCAAGTGCGCTTAACTTTGGAGTTTTCCGCACAATCAAGCCCACTTAGGTTGCTACCCCATTTGGAAAACCTTAGCAAGTATTGTGTCTTATGAACTATCCATCCAGAGCTCCCTTCACTCTTATTATTTAGGCATAGAGGGGGTTTTCACAGTGCAACATATTAGATATCATTTTCGAGATTAAATGCATAGTGTAAGTGATTAATCTATGACCCATATGCATGAGTATTAGTCGCAACTGACCAATAATTCTCATGATTTGAATAGTACACTTAGCGCTCATTGCATTGGGTGATGCTCACAGGGGTGAAGAAATGGGATTGAATCCAGTGAAATTAATCACATAGCATCAATCATCACTTTCAGGGCTTGCACCCAGTAACCAAGACTTCCCAGGTGGTCACCCATCCCAGGACGCCTCTGGCTCAAGCGCGCTTAACTATGGAGTTTTCCCTGCAATCAAGCCCACCTAGCTTGCTTCCACATTTGAAAAACCTTAGCAAGTATTGTGCCTTATGAGATATCGAGTTAGAGCTCCCTTCACTCTTATTATTTAAGCATAGAGAGGCGTTCAGAGTGCAACATATTAGATATCATTTTCGGGATTAAATGTGTAGTGTAAGTCATTAATATATGACTCATATCCATGAATATTATTTGCAACTGACCAATAATTCTCATGATTTGAATAGTCCACTTAGCACTAATTGCATTGGGTGATGCTCATAGGGGTGAAGAAAAGCGATTGATAGTAGCAAAATTAATCCCATAGCATCAATGATCACTTTCGGGGCTTGCACCTGGTAACTAGGAATTCTTAGGTGGTCACCCATCCGAAGACGCCTCTAGCTCAAGCGCGCTTAACTGTTGATTTTTCTGCACATCAATCCCACTTAGCTTGCTAGCCCATTTGAAAAAACTTCGCAAGTATTGTGCCTTATGAACTATCCAGCTATATCTCCCTTCACTCTTATTATTTAAGCATAGAGGGGCTTTCGCAGTGCAACATATTATATATCATTTTCGAGATTAATTGTGTAGTGTAAGTCATTAATCTATGACCCATATCCATGAGTATTAGTTGCAACTGACCAATAATTCTCATGATTTGAATAGTCCACTTAGCACTCATTTCATTGGGTGATGCTCACAGGGGTGAAGAAAAGGGATTGAAACCAGTGAAATTGATCACATAGCATCAATCATCACTTTCGGGGCTTGCACCCGGCAACCAGGACTTCTCAGGTGGTCACCCATCCCAAGATGCCTCTGGCTCAGTTGCGCTTAACTGTGGAGTTTTTCCCACAATCAAGCCCAATTAGTTTGCTACCCCATTTGCAAAACCTTACCAAGTATTGTGCCTTATGAACTGTCCAGTTAGAGCTCGCTTCACTCTTATTATCTAAGCACAGAGGGGCTTTCAGAGTGCAACATATTAGATATCATTTTCGGGAGTAACTACATAGTGTAAGTCATTAATCTATGACCCATATTCATGAGTATTAGTCGGAACTCACCAATAATTCTCATGATTTAAATAGTCCACTTAGAACTCATTTCATTGGGTGATGCTCACAGGGGTGAGGAAAAGTGATTAAGACTAGCGAAATTAATCGCATACCATCAATGATCATATTAGGGGCTTGCACTCAATAACTAGGACTTCCCAGGTGGTTACCCATCCCAAGACACCTTTGGCTCAAGTGCGCTTAACTATGGAGTTTTCCGCACAATCAAGCCCACTTAAGTTTCTACCTCATTTGAAAAACCTTAGCAAGTATTGTGTCTTATGAACTATCCAGCCATAGCTCCCTTCACTCTTATTATTTAGGCATAGAGGGGGTTTTCATAGTGCAACATATTAGATATCATTTTCGAGATTAAATTCATAGTGTAAGTGATTAATCTATGACCCATATGCATGAGTATTAGTCACAAATGACCAGTAACTCTCATGATTTGAATAGTACACTTAGCGCTCATTGCATTGGGTGATGCTCTCAGGGGTGAAGAAATGGGATTGAATCCAGTGAAATTAATCACATAGCATCAATCATCACTTTCGTGGCTTGCACCCAGCAACCAGGACTTCCGAGGTGGTCACCCATCCCAGGATGCCTCTGGCTCAAGCGCGCTTAACTGTGGAGTTTTCCCCACAATCAAGCCCACTTAGCTTGCTTCCACATTTGAAAAACCTTAGCAAGTATTGTGCCTTATGAGCTATCGAGTTAGAGCTCCCTTCACTCTTATTATTTAAGCATAGAGGGGCGTTCATAGTGCAACATATTAGATATCGTTTTCGGGATTAACTGTGTAGTGTAAGTCATTAATATATGACCCATATCCATGAGTATTATTTGCAACTGACCAATAATTCTTATGATTTCAATAGTCTAGTTAGATCTCATTGCATTGGGTGATGCTCACAGGGGTGAGGAAATGGGATTGAAACCAGCGAAATTAATAGCATAGCTTCAATCCTCACTTTTGGGGCTTGCACCCAGTAACTAGAACTTCCCCGGTGGTCACCCATCCCAAGACGCCTCTGGCTCAAGCACACTTAACTGTGGAGTTTTCCCCATAATCAAGCCAACTTAGCTTGCTACCCCATTTGCAAAACCTTAGAAAGTATCGTGCCTTATGAGCTATCCAGTTAGAGCTCCCTTCACTCTTATTATTTAAGCATAGAGGGTCTTTCACAGTGAAACATATTAGATATCATTTTTAGGATTACCTATGTAGTGTAAGTCATTAAGATGTGACCGATATCCATGAGTATTAGTCGCAACTGACCAATAATTCTCATGACTTGAATAGTCCACTTAGCACTCATTTCATTGGGTGATTCTCATAGTGGTCAAGAAATGGGATTGAAACCAGTGAAATTAATCGCATAGCATTAATGATCACTTCCGGGGATTGCACCCAGTAACCAGGACTTCCCTAGTGGTCACCCATCCCAAGACGCCTCTGGCTCACGCACGCTTAACTGTGGAGTTTTCCTACAATCAATCCCACTTAGCTTGCTACCCCATTTGCAAATCCTTTGCAAGTATTGTGTGTTATGAACTATCCAGTTAGAGGTCCCTTCACTCTTATTATTTAACCATAGAGGTGCTTTCGCAGTGCAACATATTAGATATCATTTTCAGGATTAATTGCGTATCTATGACCCATATCCATGAGTATTAGTTGCAACTGACCAATAATTCTCATGATTTGAATAGTCCACTTATCACTCAGTGCATTGGGTGATGCTCACAGCGGTGAAGAAATTGTATTGAAACCAACAAAATTAATTGCATAGCAACAATCATCAGTTTAAGGGATTGCACCCAGTAACCAGGACGTCCTAGGTGGTCACCCATCTGAAGACGCCCCTCGCTCAAGTGCGGTTAACTGTGGATTTTTCACCACAATTAAGCACTCTTAGCTTGCTACCCCATTTGCAAAGCCTTAACAAGTATTGTGCCTTATGAACTATCCAGTTAGAGCTCCCTTCACTCTTATTATTTAAGCATAGAGGAGATTGCACAGTGCAACATATTAGATATCATTTTCAGGATTAACTACGTAGTGTAAGTCATTAATATATGACCCATATCAATGAGTATTAGTCGCAACTGACCAATAATTATCATGATTTGAATAGTCCACTTAGAACTCATTTCCTTGGGTGATGCTCACAAATGTGAAGAAATGGGATTGAAACTAGCAAAATTAATTTCATAACATCAATGATCACTTTCGGGGCTTGCACCCAGTAACTAGGACTTCCTAGGTGGTCACCCATCCCAAGACACCTCTGGCTCAAGCGCGCTTAACTGTGGAGTTTTCACCAAAATCAAGCCCACTTAGCTTTCTACCACATTTGCAAAACCTTAGCAAGTATTGTTCCTTATGAACTATCCAATTAGAGCTCCCTTCACTCTTATTATTTAAGCACAAAGAGGCTTCGTAGTGCAAGATATTAGATATCATTTTCAGGATTAATTATATACTCTAAGTCATTAATCTATGACCCATATCCATCATTATTAGTCACAACTAACCAATAATTCGAATGATTTTAATAGTCTACTTAGCACTCATTGAAATAATCATCACATTCGGGGCTTGCACCTAGTAACTAGGACTTCCTAGGTGGTCACCGATTCCAAGACGCCTCTGGCTCAAGCACGCTTAACTTTGCAGTTTTCCCCACAATCAAGCCCACTTAGCTTTCTACCCCGTTTGCAAAACCTTACCAAGTATATTTCCTTATGAACTATCCAGTTAGGGCTCGATTCACTCTTATTATCTAAGCATAGAAGGGATTCCAGAGTGGAACATATTAGATATCATTTTTGGGATTAACGACGTAGTGTAATTCATTAATCTATGACCGATATCCATGAGTATTAATCGCAACTGACCAATAATTCTCATGATTTGAATAGTCCACTTAGCACTGATTGCATTGGGTGATGCTCATAGGGGTGAATAAAAGGGATTCGGACTAGCGAAATTAATTGCATAGCATCAATGATCACTTTTGGGGCTTGTACCCAGTAACCAGGAATTCTCAGGTGGTCACCCATCCCAAGACACCTCTAGCTCAAGCGCGCTTAACTGTGGATTTTTCCCCAGAATCAAGCCCACTTAGCTAGATACCCCATTTGAAAAACCTTAGCAAGTATTGTGCGTTATGAACTATCCAGATAGAGCTCCCTTCACTCTTATTATTGAAGCATAGAGAGGCTTTCGTAGTGCAACATATTAGATATCATTTTCGAGATTAAATGGGTAGTGTCAGTCCTTAATCTATGACCCATATCCATGAGTATTAGTCGCAACTGAACAATAATTCTCATGATTTCAATAGTCCACTTAGCACTCATTGCATTGGTTGATACTCACAGGGGTGAAGAAAAGGGATTGAAACCATCAAAATTGATCGCATAGCATCAATCATCACTTTCGGGGCTTGCACCCAGTAACCAGGACTTCCCAGGTGGTCACCCATCCAAAGATGCCTCTGGCTCAAGCACACTTAACTGTGAAGTTTTTGCCACAATCAGGCCCACTTAGCTTTCTACCCCATTTGCAAAACCTTAGAAAGTATTGTGCCTTATGAAATATCCAGTTAGAGCTCCCTTCACTCTTATTATTTAAGCATAGAGGGGCTTTCGTAGTGAAACATATGAGATATCATTTTTGGGATTAATTGCATAGTGTAAGTCATTAATATATGACCCATATCCATGAGTATTAGTCGCAACTGACCAATAATTCTCATGACTTGAATAGTCCACTTAGCACTCATTTCATTGGGCGATGCTCACAGGGGTGAAGAAATGGGATTGAAACCAATGAAATTAATCGCATAGCATTAATGATCACTTTAAGGGATTGCACCCGGTAACTACGACTTCCCCGGTGGTCACCCATTCCAAGACGCCTCTAGCTCAAGCACGGTTAACTGTGAAGTTTTACTAACAATTAAGCCCACTTAGTTTGCTACCCCATTTGTAAATTCGTAGCAAGTATTGTGCGTTATCAACTATCCAATTAGAGCTCCCTTCACTCTTATTATTTAAGCATAGAGGGAATTTCGCAGTGCAACATATTAGATATCATTTTCGGGATTAATTGCATAGTGTAAGTCATTAATCTATGACTCATATCCATGAGTATTAGTCGCTACTGACCAATAATTCTCATGATTTGAATAGTCCACTTATCACACAGTGCATTGGGTGATGCTCACAGGGGTGAAGAAATGGTATTGAAACCAGTGAAACTAATCGCAGAGCATCAATCATCAGTTTTGGGGATTGCACCCGGTAACCAGGACTTCCCAGGTGGTTTCCCATCCCAAGACGCACATGGCTTAAGCATGGTTAACTGTGGAGTTTTCCCCACAATTAAGCCCTCTTAGCTTGCTACCCCATTTGCAAAGCCTTAGAAAGTATTGTGCCTTATGAACTATCGAGTTAGAGCTCCCTTCACTCTTATTATTTAGGCATAGAGGAGATTGCGCAGTGCAACATATTAGATATCATTTTCGAGATTAACTGCATAGTGTAAGTCATTAATCTATGACCCATATCAATGAGTATTAGTCTCAACTGAACAATAATTCTCATGATTTGAATAGTCCACTTAGAACTCATTTCCTTGGGTGATGCTCATAGGGGTGAAGAAATGGGATTGAAACTAGAAAAATTAATTGCACAGCATCAATGATCACTTTCGGGGCTTGCACCTAGTAACATAGACTTCCTAGGTTGCCACCCGTCCCAGGACACCTCAGGGTCAAGCGTGTTTAACTGTGGAGTTTTCCCCAAAGTCAAGCCCACTTAGCTTGCTAACACATTTGCAAAACCTTAGCTAGTATTGTTCCTTATGAACTATCCAGTTAGAGCTTCCTTCACTCTTATTATTTAAGCATAGAGAGGCTTCATAGTGCAAGATATTAGATATCATTTTCAGGATTAATCTATGACCCATAACCATGAGTATTAGTCACAACTAACCAATAATTTGAATCATTTGAATAGTCTACTTAGCACTCATTGCATTGGGTGATGCTCAGAGGGGTGAAGAAATGGGATTGAAACCAGTGAAATTAGTCGTATAGAATCAATCATCACTTTGGGGGATTGCACCTAGTAACTAGAACTTCCCAAGTGGTCACCGATCCCGAGATGCCTCTGGCTCAAGCGCACTTAACTTTGGAGCTTTCCCCGCAATCAAGCCCACTTAGCTTGCTACCTCATTTGCAAAACCTAACCAAGTATTGTTCGGTATGAACTATCCAGTTAGAGCTGGATCACTCCTATTATCTAAGCATAGAAGGGATTTCAGAGTGGAACATATTAGATATCATTTTTGGGATTAACTGTGTAGTGTAATTCATTAATCTATGACCCATATCCATGAGTATTAATCACAACTAACCAATAATTCTCATGATTTGAATAGTCCACTTAGCATTGATTGCATTGGGAGAAGCTCACAAGGGTGAATAAAAGGGATTCAAACTAGTGAAATTAATCACATAGCATCAATGATCACTTTCAGGGCTTGCACCCAGTAACCAAGAATTCTCAGGTGGTCACCCATCCCAAGACACCTCTGGCTCAAGCGCGCTTAACTGTGGATTTTTCCGCACAATCAAGCCCACATAGCTTGCTACCCCATTTGAAAAACCTTAGCAAGTATTGTGCGTTATGAACTATCCGGCTAGAGCTCCCTTCACTCTTATTAGTTAAGCATAGAGGGGCTTTCGCAGTGCAACATATTAGATATCATTTTAGAGATTAACTTTGTAGTGTAAGTCATTAATCTATGACCCATATCCATGAGTATTAGTCGCAACTAACCAATAATTCTCATGATTTGAATAGTCCACTTAGCACTCTTTGCAATGGGTGATGCTCACAGGGGTGAAGAAAAGGGATTGAAACCAGCGAAATTGATCACATAGCATCAATCATCACTTTCGGGGCTTGCACCCAGTAACCAAGACTTCCCAGGTGGTCACCCATCCCAAGACGCCTCTGGCTCAAGCACACTTAACTGTGGAGATTTCCCCACAATCAAGCCCACTTAGCTTTCTACCCCATTTACAAAACCTTAGAAAGTATCGTGCCTTATGAAATATCCATTTAGAGCTCCCTTCACTCTTATTATTTAAGCATAGAGGGGCTTTCGCAGTGAACCATATTAGATATCATTTTCGGGATTAATTGCATAGTGTAAGTCATTAATATATGACCCATATCCATGAGTATTAGTCACAACTGACCAATAATTCTCATGACTTGAATAGACCACTTAGCACTCTTTTCATTGGGTGATGCTCATAGGGGTGAAGAAATGGGATTAAAACCAGAGAAATTAATCACATAGCATTAATGATCACTTTCAGGGATTGCACCCGGTAACCAGGACTTCCCCAGTGGTCACCCATCCCAAGATGCGTCTGGCTCAAGCACGCTTAACTGTGGAGTTTTCCTAACAATCAAGCCCACTTATCTTTCTACCCCATTTGTAAATCCTTATCAAGTATTGTGCATTATGAACTATCCAGTTAGAGCTCCCTTCACTCTTATTATTTAAGCATAGAGGGGATTTCACAGTGCAACATATTAGATATCATTTTTGAGATTAACTACGTAGTGTAAGTCATTAATCTATGACCCATATCCATGAGTATTAGTCGCAACTGACCAATAATTCTCATGATTTGAATAGTCCACTTATCACTCAATGCATTGGGTGATGCTCATATGGGTGAAGAAATGGTATTGAAACCAGTGAAACTAATCGCATAGCATCAATCATTAGTTTCGGTGATTGCACTCGGTACCAGGACTTTCGACGTGGTCACCCATCCCAAGACACCCCTAGCTCAAGTGCAGTTAACTATGGATTTTTCTCCACAATTAAACCCTCTTAGCTTGCTAGCCCATTTGCAAATCCTTAGCAAGTATTGTGCATTATGAACTATCCAACTAGAGCTCACTTCACTCTTGTTATTTAAGCATAGAGGAGATTTCGCCGTGCAACATATTAGATATCATTTTCGAGATTATTTGTGTAGTGTAAGTCATTAATCTATGACCCATATCAATGAGTATTAGTCGCAACTGACCAATAATTCTCATGATTTGAATAGTCCACTTAGAACTCATTTCCTTGGGTGATGCTCACAAGGGTGAAGAAATGGGATTGAAACTAGCTAAATTAATTACATAGCATCAATGATCACTTTCAGGGCTTGCACCTGGTAACCAGGACTTCCCAGGTGGTCACCCATCCCAAGACACCTTTGGCTCAAGCACGCTTAACTGTGGATTTTCCCCCAAAATCAAGCTCACTTAGCTTGCTACCACATTTGAAAAACCTTAGCAAGTATTGTTCCTTATGAACTATCCAGTTAGAGCTCCTTTCACTCTTATTATTTAAGCACAAAGGGGCTTCGTAGTGGAAGATATTAGATATCATTTTCAGGATTAACGACATATTCTAACTCATTAATCTATGATCCATATCGATGAGTATTAGTCACAACTAACCAATAATTATCATGATTTGAATAGTCTACTTAGCACTCATTGCATTGGGTGACGCTCATAGGGGTGAAGAAATGGGATTGAAACCAACGAAATTAGTCGCATAGAATCAATTATCTCTCTCGGGGCTTTCACCTAGTAACCAGGACTTCCCAAGTGGTCACCGACACCAATATGCCTCTGGCTCAGGCGCGCTTAACTTATCAAGCCCACTTAGCTTGCTACCCCATTTGCAAAACCTTACCAAGTATTGTGCCTTATGAACTATCTAGTTAGAGCTCGCCTCACTCTTACTATCTAAGCACATAAGGGATTTCAGAGTGGAACAAATTAGATATCATTTTCGGGATTAACTGCGTAGTGTAATTTATTAATATATGACCCATATCCATGAGTATTAATTGCAACTGACCAATAATTCTCATGGTTTGAATAGTCCACTTAGCACTGATTGCATCGGGTGATGCTCACAAGGGTGAAGAAAAGCGATTGATACTAGCAAAATTAATCACATAGCATCAATGATCACTTTTGGGGCTTGCACCTGGTAACCAGGAATTCTTAGGTGGTCACCCATCCGAAGACGCCTCTAGCTCAAGCGTGCTTAACTGTTGATTTTTCCGCACATCAATCCCACTTAGCTTGCTAGCCCATTTGAAAAACCTTAGCAAGTATTGTGCCTTATGAACTATCCAGCTAGAGCTCCCTTCACTCTTATTATTTAAGCATAGAGGGGCTTTCGCAGTGCAACATATTGGATATCATTTTCGAGATTAACTACGTAGTGTAAGTCATTAATCTATGACCCATATCCATGAGTATTATTTGCAACTTACCAATAATTATCATGATTTGAATAGTCCACCTGGCACTCATTGCATTGGGTGATGCTCACAGGGGTGAAGAAAAGGGATTGAAACCAGCGAAATTGATCGCACAGCATCAATCATCACTTTCGGGGCTTGCACCCGGCAACTAGGACTTCCCAGGTGGTCACCCATCCCAAGATGCCTCTGGCTCAATTGCGCTTAACTGTGGAGTTTTTCCCACAATCAAGCCCAATTAGTTTGCTACCCCATTTGCAAAACCTTACCAAGTATTGTGCCTTATGAACTATCTAGTTAGAGCTCGCTTCACTCTTATTATCTAAGCACAGAGGGGATTTTGGAGTGCAACATATTATATATCATTTTCGGGAGTAACTACATAGTGTAAGTCATTAAACTATGACCCATATCCATGAGTATTATTTGCAATTGACCAATAATTCTCTTTATCTGAATAGTCCACTTAGCACTTATTGCATTGGGAGATGCTCACAGGGGTGAAGAAATGGGATTCAAACCAACAAAATTAATTGTATAGCATCTATCATCACTTTCGCTGCTTGCACCCGATAACCAGAACTTCCCCGTTGGTCACCCATCCCAAGATGCCTCTATCTCAAACACGCTTAACTATGGAGTTTTCCCCATAATCAAGCCCACTTAGCTTGCTACCCCATTTGCAAAACTTTAGAATGTATCATGCCTTATGAACTATCCAATTAGAGATCCCTTCACTTTTATTATTTAAGCATAGAGGGGCTTTCGCAGTGAAACATATTAGATATCATTTTCCAGATTAACTACATAGTGTAATTCATTAATATATGACCCATATCCATGAGTATTAGTCGCAACTAACCAATAATTCTCATGATTTGAATAGTCCACTTAGCACTCATTACATTGGGTGATGCTCACAAGTGTGTAGAAATGAGATTGAAACCAGTGAAATTAATCGCATAGCATTAGTGATCACTTTCGAGGCTTGCACACGGTAACCAAGACCTCCTAGGTGGTCACCCATCCCGAGAAGCATCTAGCTCAAGCACGCTTAAATGTGGAGTTTTCCTAACAATCAAGTCCACCTAGCTTGCTACCCCATTTGCAAAACCTTAGCAACTATTGTGCCTTATGACCTATCAGGTTAGAGCTCCCTTCACTCTTATTATTTAAGCATACAGGGGATTTCATAGAGCAACATATTAGATATCATATTCGAGATTAACTACGTAGTGTAAGTCATTAATATATGACCCATATCCATGAGTATTAGTCGCAACTGACCAATAATTCTCATTGTCTGAATAGTCCACTTATCACTCATTGCATTGGGTGATGCTCACAGGGGTGAAGAAATGGTATTGAAACCAACGAAATTAATCGCATAGCATCAATCATCACTTTCAGGGATTGCACCCGGTAACCTGGACTTCCCAGGTGTTCACCCATCCCAAGACGCCCCTGGCTCAAGCGGGCTTAACTGTGGAGTTTTCCCCACAATTAAGTCTGCTTAGCTTGCTACCCGATTTGCAAAATCTTAGCAAGTATTGTTCCTTATGAACTTTCGAGTTAGAGCTCCCTTCACTCTTATTCTTTAAACATAGATGGGATTTTGCATTGCAACATATTAGATATCATTTTCAGGATTAACTGCGTTGTGTAAGTCGTTAATCTACGACCCATATCCATGAGTATTAGTCACAACTAACCAATAATTCTCATGATTTGAATAGTCCACTTAGCACTCATTTCATTGGGTGATGCTCACAGGGGTGAGGAAATGGGATTGAAACCAGCGAAATTAATCGCATAGCTTCAATCATCACTTTCGATGCTTGCACCCAGTAACTAGGACTTCCTAGGTGGTCACTCATTCTAAGACAGCTCTGGCTCTAGCGCGTTAACTGTGGAGTTCTCCCCACACTCAAGCCCACTTAGCTTGCCACCCAATTTGAAAAACCTTACCAAGTATTATGCCTTATGAACTATCAAGTTAGAGCTCCCTTCACTCTTATTATTTAAGCATAGAGGGGATTTTGGAGTGCAACATATTAGATATCATTTTCGACATTAACTGCATAGTGGAAGTCACTAATCTATGACCCATATCCATGAGTATTAGTCGCAACTGACCAATAATTCTCATGATTTGTATAGTCCACTTAGCAATCATCTCATTGGGTGATTCTCACAAGGGTGAAGAAATGGGATTTAAACCAACAAAATTAATCGCATAGCTTCAATCATCACTTTGGGGGCTTGCACCCAATAACCAGGACTTTCGAGGTGGTAACCCATCCCAAGACGCCTCTGGCTCAAGCGCGCTTAGTTGTGGAGTTTTCCCTAGAATGAAGTCCACTTAGCTTGCTACCCCATTTGAAAAATCTTAGAGAGTATTGTGTGTTATGAACTATCGAGTTAGAGCTCCCTTCACTCTTATTATTTAACAATAGAGGGTCTTTCGAAGTGCAACATATTAGATATCATTTTCGGGATTAACTGCGTAGTGTAAGTCATTAATCTATGACCCATATCCATGAGTATTAGTTGCAATTGACCAATAATTTTCATGATTTGAATATTCCACTTAGCACTCATTACATTGGGTGATGCTCATAGGGGTGAAGAAATTGGATTGAAACTAGTGAAATTAATCTCATAGCATCAATCATCACTTTCAGGGATTGCACCTGGTAACCAGGACTTCCCAGGTGGTCACCCATCCCAAGATGCCCCTGGCTCAACCACGCTTAACTGTGGACTTTTCCCCACAATCAAGCCCACTTAGTTTTCTACCCCATTTGCAAAACCTTAGCAAGTATTGTGCCTTATGAACTATCCAGTTAGAGCTCCCTTCACTCTTACTATTTAAGCATAGAGGGGATTTTGGAGTGCAACATATTAGATATCATTTTCGGGATTAACTACATAGTGTAAGTCATTAATCTATGACCCATATCCATGAGTATTATTTTCTACTGACCAATAATTCTCATGATCTGAATAGTCCACTTAGCACTCATTGCACTGGGAGATGCTCACAGGGGTGAAGAAATGGGATTGGAACTAGTAAAATTAATCGCATAGCATCAATCCTCACTTTCAGGGCTTGCACCCGGTAACCAAGACTTCCCCGGTGCTCACCCATCCCAAGACGCCTCTAGCTCAAGCACGCTTAACTGTGGAGTTTTCCCCACAATCAAGCCCACTTAGTTTGCTACCCCATTTGCAAATCTTTATAAAGTATCGTGCCTTATGAACTATCCAGTTATATTTCCCTTCACTCTTATTATTAAGCATAGAGGGGCTTTCGCAGTGAAACATATTAGATATCATTTTCCAGATTAACTGCATAGTGTAAGTCATTAATATATAACACATATCCATGAGTATTAGTCACAACTGAAAAATGATTCTCATGATTTGAATAGTCCACTTAGCACTCATTGCATTGGGTGATTCTTACAGGGGTGTAGAAATGGGATTGAAACTAGTGAAATTAATCGCATAGAATTAATGATCACTTTCGAGGCTTGCACCCGGTAACCAAGACTTCCCAGGTGGTCACCCATCCCGAGAAGCCTTTGACTCAAGCACGCTTAAATGTGGAGTTTTCCTAACAATCAAGTCCACTTAGCTTGCTACCCCATTTGCAAAATCTTAGCAAGTATTGTGCCTTATGAACTATCCAGTTAGAGCTCCATTCACTCTTATTATTTAAGCATAGAGGGAATTTTGTAGAACAACACATTAGATATCATATTCGAGATTAACTGCATAGTGTAAGTCATTAATCTATGACCCATATCCATGAGTATTAGTCGCAACTGACCAATAATTCTCATGATTTGAATAGTCCGCTTATCACTCATTGCATTGGGTGATGCTCACAGGGGTGAATAAATGGTATTGAAACCAATGAAATTAATTGCATAGCATGAATCATCACTTTCAGGGATTGGATGTAGTAACAAGGACTTCGTAGGTGGTCACCCATCCCAAGACGCCCCTGGCTCAAGCGCACTTAACTGTGGAGTTTTCCCCACAATTAATCCTGCTTAGCTTGCTACCCCATTTGCAAAACCTTAGCAAGTATTGTGCCGTATCAACTTTCGAGTTAGAGCTCCCTTCACTCTTATTATTTAAACATAGAGGGGATTTCATAGTGCAACATATTAGATATCATTTTCAGGATTAACTGCGTAGTGTAAGTCATTAATCTATGACCCATATCCATGAGTATTAGTCACAACTGACCAATAATTCTCATGATTTGAATAGTCCACTTACACTCATTTCATTGGGTGATTCTCACCGGGGTGAATAAATGGGATTGAAACCGGCAAAATTAATTGCATAGCTTCAATAATCAGTTTCGGGGCTTGCACCCAGTAACTAGGACTTCCTAGGTGGTCACCCATTCTAAAATGCCTCTGGCTCAAGTGTGATTAACTGTGGAGTTTTCCCCACAATCAAGCCCACTTAGCTTGGCACCCCATTTGCAAAACCTTAGCAAGTATTTTGCCTTATGAACTATCCAGTTACAACTCCCTTCACTCTTATTATTTAAGCATAGAGGGGATTTTGGAGTGCAACATATTAGATATCATTTTCAGCATTGACTACATAGTGTAAGTCATTAATCTATGACCCATATCCATGAGTATTAGTCGCAACTGACCAATAATTCTCATGATTTGTATAGTCCACTTAGCAATCATTTCATTGGGTGATGCTCACAGGGGTGAAGAAATGGGATTGAAACCAACAAAATTAATCGCATAGCTTCAATCATCACTTTCGGGGCTTGCACCCAATAACCAGGACTTTCGAGGTGGTAAACCATCCCAAGACGCCTCTAGCTCAAGCACGCTTAGTTGTGGAGTTTTCCCTAGAATGAATTCCACTTAGCTTGCTACCCCATTTGAAAAATCTTAGAGAGTATTGTGTGTTATGAACTATCCAATTAGAGCTCCCTTCACTCTTATTATTTAAGAATAGAGGATCTTTCGAAGTGCAACATATTAGATATCATTTTCGGGATTAACTGCGTAGTGCAAGTCATTAATCTATGACCCATATCCATGAGTATTAGTTGCAATTGACCAATAATTTTCATGATTTGAATATTCCACTTAGCACTCATTACATTGGGTGATGCTCATAGGGGTGAAGAAATTGGATTGAAACCAGTGAAATTAATCTCATAGCATCAATCATCACTTTCAGGGATTGCACCCGGTAACCAGGACTTCCCAGGTGGTCACCCATCCCAAGATGCCCCTGGCTCAAGCGTGCTTAACTGTGGATTTTCCCCAACAATTAATCCCACTTAGCTTGCTACCCAATTTGAAAAGCCTTAGCAAGTATTGTACCTTATAAACTATCCATTTAGAGCTCCCTTCACTATTATTATTTAAGAATAGAGGGGATTTTGTAGTGCTACATATTAGATATCATTTTCAGGATTAACTGCGTAGTGTAAGTCATTAATATATGACCCATATCCATGAGTATTAGTCGCAACTAACCAATAATTCTCATGATTTGAATAGTCCACTTAGCACTCATTTCATTGGGTGATGCTCAGAGGGGTGACGAAATGGGATTGAAACTAGTCAAATTAATCGCATAGCTTCAATCATCACTTTCGTGGCTTGCACACGGTAACCAAGACTTCTTAGGTGGTCACCCATACAAAGAGGACTCTGGCTCAAGCATGCTTAACTATGGAGTTTTCCCCACAATCAACTGGTGGAATACAATGTTTCTGTACATCCAATCTTGCATATGATGTCTATTCTAACGCCTTAGCATCTTATCCTGAGAGTGCACACTTCCACAATAGT
Organism: Picea mariana; assembly: GCA_032191745.1. Lineage (NCBI taxonomy): Eukaryota > Viridiplantae > Streptophyta > Pinopsida > Pinales > Pinaceae > Picea > Picea mariana. The sequence continues at coordinate 8,407 of JASDQU010028062.1, read as the reverse complement.
CTAAATCGGGCAGGAAAAACCATTTGTATGAATGAAAAAATGGACGTGTTGATATAGGAAAGACCATTTGTATAATTAAAAAAATGGACATGATGATATAGAGGGGACTTGGTGTTCCTTGGCAACCATCCATATGAATCAAAAAATGGATGTGACGATATAGAGGGGAGTTGGTGTTCTACCGAAAGTGCCTTGCCACATAAGTTGAAGGAAAGGCTTTGAAGCTCCATCGATGAAGGGAAAATTGGCTAAGGCATGTAGGCTCAATTAGTATGCTTGACTCACGAAAGGGGCACACTCACCCAAGACAATCTATCTGTTATAAGGGTTGGGTGTGCCAGCATGAGGGGTGCACCAAGGATCAAAATGCCAATCCCAAGAGGCACGATGGTTAACCAATGCATGGGTTAGTTTGGGAAACTTCGTGTGCTAAGGGGATTTTTTTGAACACAAGTTAGTTAATGGGCAGGACACAACCAAATGATGTCACATTTCACAATGGTGACCTTTGGAGAGACTATAAGAGAACAAGAATACACAACCAAGAAATACAAGTTTGTTATGAAAAAGAGATAAGGAGAGCTTTGTGATTCCGAGGAAGACGAAGAGGAGGAGGGTTCAATGGACAGAGATGATTGAATTTCTCTTGGGAAGATTTTGGCTAAGTCTGTAAAGTGCGGGCCTGCAGAGGAATGTATGAGGAACAACCAAAATCTATGAAGTTTGTGGAAAAGAAGAGGAAAAGTTTATTGAAACCAAGAGACAATGAATTTTCCGTTGGAGGTGCATTGAGGTGCACCATAGGTGGTAGCTAATACGATTATGACAAAGAGTCTTGTGGTGATGGATATGTTCATGAGTGTCTTGGTGAGGTGAGACAAGTCATTTGACTCTCCAAAAAATGTAAATCAAGCCGATACTTCTAATATTGTAATCATTCTTCTATAACACAGACTTAGTCGGTTGTTACACATGGTTCGTGCTGCCTGCACTATATTTATGTTTGTCTTTAGTTTGTTCCATTGTTTATCTCTTGGTTCATGAATGTATGCTTAAAAATTACTAAGTGTTAAAGCACTTAACGAATGTCTAAATTTAGAAGAGTTGCACTAGAGTAGGAGTGTGACTAGGAAGTAGCCTAGAATGTGTATGCTTTAGATGAATAGGCATACTCATGATGAGATAACCTTTGTGTTTCCAAACAACCATGTGTGAAACATTGAGGTGAGGCATGCTCGCAAGAGGTGCACGAACCTAAAGGTAAAGGTTAAAGCACACTCTATTTCTTTCTTATTTTTAAAAATTTTAATGTGAAATTTTAAAATATGATATGCATGTGATTAAAAACATAAGTAAAAAATTTTACCATTCATATAAGTAAATGTGTTAATTTTATAATATTAATAAATTAAATTAAAAAATTAAAATACCTTATTTCGATTAAAAAAATTAACTCAATAGGTATAAAACTTTACAATGAAATAAAATAATATAAATACATCTTATACCATAATTATAGTATAATTTTCTTAGGTTTATTGTATAAATCCAAAGACACTATAAAAGTTCTCAATCCTTGGAAACATATAAGTGAAATTTGGTAAGAGTTGATGATTACTAATGGTCACCATTCTTATGTGGTTGTATTTTCCTGAACTCAAAGCGATGCGAGTGTATAGTATGAGAAAAGTTTACCTTTCTCCTCACTTTTTGGAAACCTGTGAATGAGTTCCCTTCCATTGATCAGTGCGGTAAGTCAAGAGTTTGCCTAGGTAAATGATACTAGGTGGAGATTTTATGTGATTATTCCTACATTTTAAGTGATTATTACCGATGGTGCTCTTGTATGATGATGAGCAATATCATCATGGATATATTTCATTGGGTGAAGTGAAAGGAATGACAAGACATTCGGTGAAGCCATTGAAAGATAATGTAGATTGTTAGTTATAACTATAACCTCAACAGTATGTGACTTTGTATTACTAGATGTTCTAGCCAACTGTATTAGTTGTTAGGATTTCTTGTTTATTTTCTTGATTCAGTTGTAATGGTTCTCTCCTATAAGGCTCATCCTTTCATCTAATACGAACTCGCTCTACACATTCTTGTTCCCAATTCTTCTTCTTTGTACTATCTTACTCTTTTATTATTTTGTCATGGTATCAGAGCATAGGATGTAATCCTCTTCACAAATCCTAGAGAGCATCCCGATCCTAGGAGGAAGAGTGTAGACTATACATTCTTTCATAGACGAGAGCGTGGGAGGTAAGAGTCTTTACAGAATCTTGGAGAACAGTCCGTAGTCCGTTAAAGGAGTGTTGGAGATGGAAGTCTGCTCAAAATATCCTTGGAGACAACAAAGTGCGAGGAAGAAGTGTTGCATAAGGATGAATCCTTTAAATATTCATGGAATCCCTTCTTCAGAAGGAAGTTGTTGAAGCATGAAAGGAGAAGCTACAATAGTCGTTAGATCGAAGCGTGGAGAATTGACAGACGTCGGATCCAAGTAAGGTGCACATAACTTAACCTTTTAAGTGTGCAGAAGAACAAAAGTATCGAAGTAAATTGGGACCATCCATTGTCAGGAGGGATAGGTGGTGAAAGATCTGGAACTCCAGAAGAAATGAACTTTGAGATTTTCCAGACAAGCTAGTCATAAAATTGCCAAAGCAGCAAGGAGCAGTAGCCAATATGAACTGTCCGTCGGATAGGACGTGTGTCAATTGATCCTACACTTCAAATAAAAGGCACTCCGAGAGAAATCAAGTCTGGAGGTATAAAAACTCTCAAAGTCCCGAAGGTGTGAAGTAGAGCCGGAGCATTGGAGCCAGAGGGGACACACGTCACGCAATCCCACACTTCGATGATCTAGCACTTCGGAGGTCAAAAGAGTGTGGAGGAGTCGAAATATATCCAGACCATTGACTGAAGTTCATCACAACCGTCAGTTGCAAAACGACATGTGACACGAGATCCGTCACTTTGAAGGTTGATAGATCCAGAGGAAAGGTGAATAGTATGGGGAAAGAACTCCTGAGGGCCAAAAGGTCGTAGTTCATCTGATTTGTTCATCAATGAAGACATGTAGTGCTAGATCTCTTACTTCAGAGACTTAGCACTCCGGAGGGTTTTTCGAAGTGAAGCATTGGAGCGAGAATTGGTCGGAGTCCCAGAGTTCATCTAGACCATTGAAGGTTGAGGACATGTGACAACAAATCTGACACTCTGGAAAGTTAACACTTCAAAGGTTTGTGGTGTTATGCATCTTGGAACTCCCAAAGCCCAGGATTCCAAGGTAAATCTCAGTCGTCCAATCAAGAGGACATATGGAGGAAGATTTTACACTCTACGAGTTCGCTAATTCGTCACTCTGGAGGATTGTTAGTATTGTGCATGAAAAGGCCCGGAGCCCGAACTACCAAAGTAATTGTGTGTCGTTGATCTTAGGTCAATGAGGACCGTTGATCTTTGTAGAATTTCAACTCTTCAGCCATTCACACGTTAAAAATCCTGAAGCCCAAACTCCCGAAGTTCTTGGTTTTCAGCCCCCAATCACATGAGAAGTTTAACTTCAATTTTTTTTTCTCTCTCAAGTACACTCATATAGCTCAATTCTCCCATTAGAGGGGCTACAGTCAATAAAGAATAGATCTTAGAGTTTTGAATCTGTATATCTTGTGCTCGGATAGTCATATCCAGCCAGATCAGAGATAAAGAAGTGGTCTACCCCGCGTTTTTGGGTCGAAGTCACGCAAAGGATTTCACAAACTTGGTTTTACGCACGGGAAACTGATAAAGCATGAAAATCCATAACATTTTTTTTTTGTTCTAATTCTTTTCAAGATGGCCACCTCTAACAATTTAGGACCAACACAAGGACCGATTCTTCTTGGAAAGAAATATGAATTTTTGTCTCTCAGAATGAGATCCTTCTTACAAGCACAAGAGTTATGGGATCCTGTGGGTCATGGCTATGCAGAAACAGATCCCACATTTCTAGCTACCATGATCAATCAAGAGAGAGTTTCTCAAAAAGAACAGAGGAAAAGAGAGAATAAGGAAAATTTCTCGATTCAAAACTCAGTGGATGAATCGATTTTTTTCAAAAATCATAGGTGTTGTTACTTTTAAATAGGCTTGGGACATCCTTAAATCAACTTACCAAGGAAATGACAGGGTCAAAACAGTCAAGTTGCTAACCTTGAGTATGCATTTTGAGACATTAAAAATGACAAAGTCTGAAAATGTTGATCAATTTATGACCAGAGTCATGGGAATTGTAAACTAGATTAAGTTGACTGGTGAAGACATTGCTGATGAAAGGATCGTTGAGAAATTCCTCATAAGTCTACCAAATAAATTTGAAATGGTTATTACAACCATCCTTAAATCCAAGGATCTACCAAATTTTTCCACAAATGAGCTAATGGGTTCTCTATTAAGACATGTGACCAGACTCCATCTCGAAGATGAGTCAATATCCAACGCTTTCAAGACGCAATTGTCTTTCAGCAAATGGAGAGGCAGAGGCGATCAAGGAAGAGGGATAATTCCAAGTAACAATCACTCAAGTGATGGTCATAGACATCAAACCTAGAATCATAATTTACAGCCTCAAAGAGGCAGAGGGAGGAGATCAAATGAAAAAGAAAGCATACAGTGCTACTACTGCAAAAAGTATGGGAACTATGGATCTAAATGCCAGAAGAAGAAAGAAGATCAGCACTCATGCAGAGAAAATGTCTCAAATCATGAAGGAGAAACCTCAGATGGTATGTTTCTCTCATGCCACAAGACCAAAGAACAACACAAGGTCCTCTGGTTGCTGGACAATGGATGAAACAATCACATGACAGGTAACAAATATTTACTTTCATGCATTGATTTTTCTATTTCATCTGATATTACACCATGGGTTGATTCTTTAGTCAAAGTTCAAGGAAAATGAACTATACCTATTCTCATTAAACAAAATGTAAAGAAAGACATAAATAATGTCTATCATGTTCCAGATCTGAAACATAATCTATTAAGTGTAGATCAACTAGTTGAAAATGGCAATAAGGTACTTTTTGAAGGAGCCTCATATAGGATATATGAAAAAACCTCCAGCAAGAAATTGAGATATGAAATCCACATGACCAGGAATAGAATGTTTCCCATGACCCTTAGAACTGCAAATTTGATCCAATCTTATGCACCAAGTGCATCTACCCCCAATGAAACTATGATTTGGCATGAAATATTTTGACATCTACCCTTTTATAGTCTAAGCCTTCTACGAAAGGACTCCATGGTCAAAGAACTACCTAACTTCAAAGAGAAAAATCCCCAATGTGAGTCCAAAATTGTTGGAAAACATAAGAGAACAAGTTTTCCACAGTCCTCCACTCAAGCCAAACAACACTTAGATCTGGTTCACACTGACCTATGTGGACCAATGCAAACAAAGTCAATAGGTGGTAGATTTTATTTCCTAACCTTTATTGATGACTTTAGTAGGAAAATATGGATCTATTTTCTCAGACACAAGTCTGCAACTTTTGTGAAGTTCAAAAAATTCAAGGTTGAAGCTGAAAAATAGAGTGGGAAATATGTGAAGATTCTCATGTGACATGGAGGAGGAGAATACACCTCCAAATAATTTGAAAATTTCTGCAAATCGAAAGGCATCATTAGGCAAACTACAACTAGGTATACTCCACAACAAAATGGAGTATTTGAGAGGAAAAATTAGACTATAATGAGCATGACAAGAAGCCTTCTCAGAGACAAATGTCTGTCAAATCTATTTTCAGTTGAAATAGTAGCATGCTCATTTTATCTCCTGAATAGATCTCCAACCACCAATCTCAATATGAAGGTCCCTCAAGAAGCATGGAGTGGGACAAAATTGAATGTTGCTCATCTTAGGATATTTGGATGCATTGCATTCGCTTACATACCATATGAATCAAGGAAGAAACTTGATGATATAAGTGAGAAATGTATTTTTGTTGGCTACAGTGAAACATCCAAAGCCTATAGACTCTACAATCCGATTTCAAAGAAAATAATTCTAAACAAAGACGTCAAATTTCTTGAAAATCAGTTTTGTAATGAGTTTGAAAATTAGCCTATGGACAATAAAAATTCATTGCTACCACTCCCTAAAAATAGAGAAAATTCAGGACAACAAACACATCAGCATGTCCTTCCAAGGTTGCAGATCCAAGCACGGCCTGAAAGTCCTTAGGACAACTCTTCTTCAAGCAGAAATTCATCCTCTGAACTTCAAAATCAAAGAACTCGAAGCTTGAGAGAAATCCATTAGCAGTTGAATGATATTGATCAACATAATCTTTTTTCATTAATGTCATGTCAACCTACATCTTTTAAAGAGGAAGCTAAAGAGCCACATTGGGTTCAAGCCATGAACCAAGAGATTGAATCCGTTGAGAAGAACAAGACATGGGAACTTGTTGATCTGCCCAGACACAAGAAAAATATTGGGGTCAAGTGGGTTTACAAAACTAAACTCAATGAAAAGGGGCAGATTGAAAAATAAAAAGTAAGAATTGTTGCTAAAGGATTCTCACAACAACCAGGCATTGATTATGGTGAAACGTTTTCTCTAGTAGCAAGGTTGGACACTGTAAGGACTCTCTTATCCATAACAGCTCAACACAAATGGCAACTATACCAGATGGATGCCAAGTCAATTTTTTTGAATGACCTCTTAGAAGAAGAGGTCTATGTGTATTAACCACCTAGATTTGAAGTCAAAGAGAAGTCAACGAAAGTCAATCGGTTAAAGAAATAATTGTATGGATTAAAGAAAGCTCCAAGAGGTTGGTACATCAGAATTGACACTTACCTGATCAAGAGCGGTTTCAACAGAAACCAAAATGAGCCAACTCTGTACACAAAAACAGATTAGCAATGTAAAATTCTAATTGTATGTTTATATGTTGATGACATGATATATACTGAAAATCTTGAGTTAACCAGTTTTAAACATTCCATGCAATCTGAGTTTGAGATGACAGATCTTGGAATAATTAAATATTTTTTGGGGATTGAGATTGACCAATCAACCAAAAGGATTTTTGTCTGTCAGCAAAAGTATGTAGGAAACATCATCAAAAGTTTTCCCATGGAAGACTGCAACCCAGTAGAAACTCCTATACCCCTAGGCAAAAAATTGAACAAACAAGATGAAGGCCCTACAATGGATTCTACCTCGTACAAAAGTTTAGTAGAAAGTTTTTTGTATCTTACAAGAACTAGGTTTGATATTATGTATGCAGCCGACTTTGTTTCCAAATTCATGGAGTCTCCCCAAGATTCTCACTTGAAGTTTGTGAAAAGGATTCTAAGATATGTTGTTGGCACTCCCAATTTTGGTTTGTGGTATACTCAGTCTGAAGATAATCATCTTTCCCGTTACACTGACAGTGCTTTTGCATGTAGCCTAGATGACCAAAAAAGCACCTTAGGACATGTTTTTCACCTGGGAATGAACCTGATTTCTTGGGCATTAAAGAAGCAACCCATTGTCTCAATATCTTCTGTAGAGGTAGAGGATGTCGGTGCTACCTCAACTTACTGTCAATCTCTGTGGCTACGAAGACTATTGAATGATATGTCACATACAGATTAGGCGCCAACTCCTATCCTCTGTGACAACACTTCATCAATTGCTTTATCTAAAAACCATGTTTTTTACAGGAAAATCAAGCACATTGACACTCACTTTCACTTCATACGCAAGCTAGTCAATAATGGTTACATCGCACTTCAATTTTGTGGCTCATGAGATCAGCTCATAGACATCTTTACAAAGCCACTAGAAAAAACGATTTTTGATTTTTAGAGATAGCACTTGGGCATTATCAGTGCTATGTTTGTAACTCTTGAGTTTAAGAGGGAGTGAATGGTTGGTGTCCAAATCCTAGGTCCAAATTATACCATAACATTGTATTCAATTGGGCATTCCTTATGCTCTCATAGCGAAGGGGCTGACGTAGCACAACTGCCGCACCCCTCCCAGATCACCCATCTCCACCTGAATTCACTGATCTTGCCATCAGATAATTGGAAAAAATCACTGAAAAGTATCTTCCTATCAGTACTCTTAATGATAATGCACATGAGCAGATGTGTATGGTTGGTGTCCAAATCTTAGGTCCAAATTATACCAGAACACAACTGCCCAAACTCTGCAAGATCCCCCATCTCCGCCTAAATCGAATGAGTTTGTCATTTGATAATGGGATAAACTCACTGGAAAAGTGCTTTCCTCTCCGTATTCTTCCGTAAGTTTGGAATTTGACATTTATGCATCATTTTAACCATTGTAAATTTTAATTAGAGTATCGAAAATGTTCCCTTTAATTAGAGGGGGTATGGCATAGGCTAAAGG
>JASDQU010028061.1:4992-17361 GCA_032191745.1 Picea mariana | reverse complement strand
AGTGTTAAAATATAATTAAGATATGAAACTCGGTAAAGTTAGGTTTTATATTATTAAAGATAAGAAATTGTGAAACTAGTTTGAATTATAAATTTTATAATTTATTTTATTTTAAAATAATAAAATAATTTTGAGTTAGTACAACTACCCATTTTACTATAAAATTACTAGAAAGAAAGTTAGTAAACTTAACCATCATATTGAAAATAGTTATTTTCTTTTTTAATTTAAAATATTCAAAAATTTTAATTAAAAAATCTAAAACTTATAATTTTTAATAATATATATTAATTTTTACAAAAATGAATATATATTATTAATTAAAAATGTTAAGTAAATATTTCACATTTTTAATCTTTTATCCCTGTAACTACAAATATCACAAACCTCAAAAACTGTGGCTATGGAATTCTCCCAATGTAAATATAAAATTTACCATTTTATATATAAACATAATCCTTAATTAGAGGATGAATGGCAGGAACCCTGTCTGGTACGTGAGGTCGGTTAACAAATCACCTTTCTGCGCCCCCCACTGCACAGTACCTTAAAGGAGAAAAAGTATAAAATGCACCAAATCTAAAGGAAATCCTTTTACAAAATTTTTAAAACTTTTTCCACTTTCTCATTCCCATATTTATATTATTATCTAAAGACTGAAAACTGACCTGCTTATGGATTTGGGCGCTTCTGGTTTTGATTTTTTCACAATTTGTCTTATACAATTTCATATTTTATAAACATTTAATGTTTAACTAAATTGATCTTTGTTAAGTTACTAGTATTAACGTGTAGATTGTCAATACTAGCTACACAGAATTTTTATTAAAAAAACTATTTCATAATTTAACATTTCAAAAGTGTAAAAACTTCTATTTCTTTGTGTGGAGTCGATTTCTATTCATAACATTGAATTTTAAAATTTCTATATAAGTAAATTAGCTGTAATTTGGTTGTGAGAAATATTATCTTTCTCATCCGGTTCAACTTCCATAGTAACATAAGCTCAAAATGAATATGTTGTAATGGCTTTAAGTCTATATATATTGGAAATTTAATTGAATAACAAAAATCCCTTTTTATAGTAAAACAAGTGGCTAACACTTGACATTATAGATAACAGCCGATATTAATACAAAAACCTTCTTTTTATTTAAAAACAAAAAAAATTGAATAGCAAAACAAGAAAAAAAATATCCCTTAATTTTTTTTAATAATTAAACATATTAAATTAAAATAATTCTATCAAAAGTTATTTGTTAATTGGTCAAAACCCTGGTACATTTTTATAACAATTTAATAATTTCTCAGTTTTATAACAATCCAGCTGTAAATAAAGGTGAGGTTCTCGATAAATAAAAATCATCAATAATGGGTCAGTCAAGAAAGGTGAAATATTCTTTATATTTTATAAAGAATAAAATAAATAACAATTTTTTTTTAATTATTCAAAATAATTCAATTAACTTCAAAATCTTATTAATATATATAATGTTTCTTGTAATTTTTTATACATATTGAAATAATTATTAATAAAAATAATAATAAAAATATTTACATTACATAACTTAAATTATTTAATCATATATTATTAACTTAAAAATTAGTATTTAAATATTTGTTTAAAAATGAAAATTAACAAAATAATATATATATATATTTTTTAATATAAAAAAACAAACAGTAAAAAAAAAACCACAGATTGAGAGAATATGTCAAAGCAAACATCATCCACATCAAAAACTATTCTTCAAAAAGATGGATGGAATCTCATATCAAATGAATACCTTCATTATGAGGTGAAGAATTAAAAAAAATAAAAACTTTTGTTATAAAAAAATATTTTTAAAATACACAAATCCCAGAAGACACCAAACACAACCTCACAATATATATAATCTGATCGACCTAAACTTTGCCCAGTTTTCAAGAGTAAATCTTTGCTCATGGCTTGAACTTTAGCCCACTAACTAAGAATCTTGAGCTCCACAACATATCCTGGCCCACCCTACCAAAAAAGAAATAACCATTGAAAATTTATCTAAATTAATTTACCAATATTTGCTTTTAATGTGTTTAAATCTTCATGCTTTCTGGAGACAGTTGCACTTCTCCTCTATTTTATTATCAATACTTCCACCCATGTTAAAGCATGATCAATACCAGCACATGAATGAATCAAGTCCTTTGTAATATAACAAACTTTTTATACTGTACTGCAAATTCTTATAATTTTTTCCATCCACTTTTCTTCAGATTTTGATATTGTCTTTTCTCTGCAAAATTTCTATCAACCGATTTCCTCGTTCTGCTTACTCACAGATACAAGAGATCTCCTCATTCTACTTACTTACAGATACAAGATTTTGCTTTTGAAGCATACGCGTTGAAGCTGGCAAGGATCAATCCTTGTATCGTGGATTAAAACACTCCATTGGAACTTCTCTGAAAAGGATAACAGCAGATTCGGAACCACATCATCAGATAAGGAATTTCGTGTTGTTCTGCAATACTTGTGTTTTCTTTTGTTTTTGGATTCAAATGGCATCAAAGCAGATTGCTCATGTTCTGCAAAAGAAGTTTGGAAGGTTCGCCACAGTGCTTATATACGCAGTTCTGGAATGGGTGCTGATCCTTCTGTTGTTAATTGGGGCTCTGCTTTTTTATCTGGCTACCAAGTTCGCAGAGTATTTTGGGCTCCCTCCTCCCTGTCCGTGGTGTTCCAGGATTGATCATATCTTGGGGAATGGAGAACCAGCCTTCTATACAAAATTCGTCTGCGATCTCCATGTCAGAGAGATTTCTTCTTTGGGTTATTGCCATGTTCACAAGAAACTCTCTGATATTCAAGGTATGTGTGAAGATTGCTTGCTTTCATTTGCAACAGAGGATAGATCTAATTCCTGTGCAGATAGGTCTTTGGTGGGGAATTTTGGCGTGGGTCCTGAGTGTACTGGTGATGGAATTAAATTGGGTTCCAAGATGGAGCACGATGGTGATAAAAACAATCAGGGAATTCATGTGGGTTTTCAGATGGGTAATCAGAGGGGTGAAAATCAATATGGGATTCATGTGGGTAATCACCTGGGTATGACTGGACATGGGTTTCATATGGATCGTCAGAGTAAGAGCGATGAACACGGAATTCATCCGAGTTTCCAGATGGATGACACCAATACAATGAAGGCACAATTCACAGATGGCGGGCTTTGCTCTTGCTGCAAGGCCCCTTTGAAGATCAGATTTCTTCTGCAACCTTTAGTTCGGACCAAATTGAAAGATAGGCAAGAGAAGGATAAGGTTGGTTTGGCTTCGGTAAATGCGGTGGTAGAATCGGTTAAGGATGCCGATGGACAAGAAGCACAGTCAAGATCAGTGGAGTATCCTGAGTCTATATTGCAGGAGTGCACTGATAGGCATGAGAGAGCATTGGCTGAAGCAGAAACAGAAGATACGAGCTTTAACCCATTGGGTCATATTGGATATTCAGAGCTTAAGGGGACGTCTGAGTCTGGATCCGAGGTTTCGGCATCTGATACAGGCGATTTAGACGAGATGATTGCAGAGGATGGGAAAGGATTTGGTTGGCAGGACTTGCAAGGAGCAGAAACGGCAGTGGAGGTCATCTCTGAAAGTGTGATGAAAGGTTTGGTTCATGATTTAATTTCGGATGTGGAGAATTGCTGTTTTGATCCTGTTCATGCTGAATTTGTCGTAGAAAACAAAGTTGAAACTCACAAAAATATAATTTTGGAGGAAGATTTCAAGAAACCTGCCGAGGGGATTGAACCCTGGACCACACCAGAGCAACTGCTAGGAGAGGACAATGTCACAGTGAAAGCCAAATCAGAAACTGGGTCTGGGACGAAAAGTCTCATTGCTTTCGATGATGATACATCCTCTTTTGAGACTCCTGCATTGAGTTCAGATGGACAGGGAATTTCTTTAGCGGGCCACCAGGTGGAAAAAGAGTGCACATTGCATGGTACCGAGTTGCTTCATGAAGCTCTGGAAGTGGCTCAATCCTCAGAAGACGTTTTGATTGCATTGAGCAAGCAAGAAAATAAGGAAATATCTTTAGAGCGTTCGTCTTCAGAAGCTGGTGGCATCCTAGCCCATGGTCTCAAAGAGCTTGACTGGTACAGTATTTTGGAATATGGACATCCTTTACCTATCTCAGCCAATGAAGTGGAGGAATTACCTGCCGAAACTGTCCACGCTGAATGTACTTTTTCTCCAAAGGACATTATTGAAACTAATGAGAGAAATTTTGGAATATCTGCTCAAATTACTTCTGCTGAAGGTACTAATCCTCCTAATGAGGCATTTTTTGAGTTGGAAGTTTCGAAATCAGTTTTATCTGTTAAAATGGAAATAATACTTGCTGAAATTGTACCTTGTTGCAGTTGTTCATCCAGAGGAGGTGGTTGATGATTTTGGAACAGAGGATCTGAACAAAGGTGTGTTTTGTAAACTTGGATATAACTTATCATTTTCTTAATAAGTTGATCATTGTCTTCAATTTTGTCCTGTTGTGTTTGCAGGGTCTGAAAATATTGAAGCCAATAATAGGCAGAAAGAATCCCATGACATAGATGTGGATCCTTTTGGTGAAAGGGAAGAAGCAAACAAACCTCAAGAAGAGGTTAAAATTTTTCAAAGAGGCTTCTCTCCTAAGGAATTGGATCAAATTGTGTTAGGTGGTCCAAGTATTGCAGATGAATATAGAACTCCTGGAACACCAAGTTTCATAGAAGGTTTGCATATGCTGCATAAGAGGTTGTCAGTTGAGAGAAATGATTCTGGTTTTGATTCTTTGGATGGAAGCATTCTAAGTGAAATTGAGGGTGAAAGTGCACTTGATCGTCTGAAACGGCAACTTGAGCTAGAGAGGAAGTCTCTAAATAATCTGTACTCAGAATTAGAAGAAGAGCGAAGCGCTTCTGCAGTTGCTGCAAACCAGGCCATGGCCATGATCACACGTCTACAGGAGGAGAAAGCACAAGTGCAAATGGAGGCATTGCAGTACCAAAGGATGATGGAGGAGCAAGCAGAGTATGATCAAGAAGCGTTGCAACTTTTAAATGAGGTACTTGTAAAAAGAGAGAAGGAGGTTAAAGACTTGGAGAAGGAATTGGAGCTTTACAGGAAGAGATTCCATTATGAAGCAACAAAAAGAAGAAAAGATAAACGCAGAGAGACTTCAAGTGAAAATTCTCAGACTCATTTAAAAACAGAAGGAAACAGGAATGGCGAACCACCTAATGAGCAGTATCAAAAAGAAAATAGTTCATCTATTTCATCCTCTAGTGGAGACTCTGATGAGAGTTCATCTAATACCCATGAAGTTGAGGATATTATTTTACAGCAAAATAATCAAAATTATACTCCAGTGGAATCAACCATGAATGTAAATGGGGTCTATGAAGAGCAAAAACTGGATGATAGCTTGGATGAGTCAATGGTTGATCTTGAAGAGGAAAGGCTTTCCATTCTAGAGCAGTTGAAGAGCTTGGAGGAAAGGCTTCACACATTAGCGGATGATGGAGAATCTGAAATGAGGCTTCACACATTAGCAGACAATGGGGAATCTGAAGTTGGTGAAGCACAACATGATGTCTTTCACCTTGGCATGGTACATCCACAAGCAAATGCAGAGCCGGAGGACTATTCTGAGTTCATGATAGGAGAAAACAGATCACATTGCCTGGGAACTGGAGAAGATTCATCCGTTCAAGAGAAGGCTAATGGCAATGATGAATATTTACCTGTATGGGATATAAATGACGTGCATGACAATCTAAAAGAAATACACTTGGACAAGGGCCCTCAGAAAAATATGAGTATAGGAAACATCGATACTTCAACTGCCAGCAAAGCACCGGCTGCAAGAAAAGTTGGTTCTGTGAAGGCCAAGAGGCTTCTTCCTTTGTTCGAGGCTACAAGCTTTGAAGACGAATCATATTATACAGAAGCATCCTATCCAACAAATCAGTGTAATGACTGGCGCAGTATATCTATGATTGCGAGAGACAATAACCGTGTTGTCATTGAAGAAGAAGTGAAGCATCTTAATGAAAGGTTGCAAGCTCTTGAGGCCGATAGAGAGTTCATAAAACACAGCATCAAATCATTGAGGAAAGGTGATGAGGGGATGAAACTACTTCAAGAAATTGCTCAACACCTCCGGGAGCTACGGAGGATAGACATGAGAGCGAGTAGTCTCAATGACCCTTTCATGCAGCAGAATGCAGTTTTTGTCTCTTCACTGGAGGTAATGGGGTTCCATGTACTTTAGCAGCTTAGCCTTTGCATGTTATATTGTAGTTTCACTAGTACCATAGAACTTTTGCACTCTCAGTCCCAATCCTTGATTGTTATTTCACAACTTATATGTGTTATCAAATTCTGCAAATGACTGCATCCTCACCTGAGAAAATGGCTGAATTACAAAATCTATACAACCCGAGTAGCTTCATTGTCATAACCCACAGCAAATCTAGCTCAAATTGGGATCCCACTATTCACATCCAAATTACATTCAATGTAAGGCTGTATAACACTATGAAGAGTGACCGAGCAATTAAACAAACAAAGGAAGACCACAATCTGATAAGTGGAACTTAAACTCATTCTTGCCTTCATCATTAACTGCAAGTCCTTTATTCATGAGTGAACACCCCTCTGCTGTGATTAAGATTTTCTCTCTGCTATTACATGCCATGATTTATAGATTACTGCTTCATTCTTTAAATTAATGAAAAATAGTGTTGCAAAGGTGTTTAACCTGTGCCATCTATTGATCAACCTCCGCGATTCAATTTTTACCATTCATCTTTGGGATTTGAATTGTATGATCTAAAAGGATTGTTTCGCAGATTTTTCTTTCCTTCTCGATTTTAGTTCTTTGTATCTAATCTACTATCTATCAGACAAATTTCATATGCTCATCTTTGGGGCAAGCCTCTGAGATGAGAAGCTAGATTTCCATGCTTCATCAGGAATTCTATGAAAATGAGCAGTGCATTTGAAATTTTTTGGGGTCACTGTTTTGATCATCTTATCATATTTTGGATGCTAAACACATATTGCCTCATCCTGTGATGTCCTCCTTGTTGCTACGCCCTGATAGAGTTTTTCTTTTACCTATAGGTCGAATTGTGTTTTAGACTTTAGTAGTTGCTTTAGTTCTCATTAACTTTGATATGGCTTGTGAATACTACCTACAGCATGGTTGCTTTGTTTCTGTTAGCTATTAGAGGGCTTGTGACTTTGAGCTCTAAGCTCAGGTTTCTTCTCTGAATATGGTGCAACCTATGATCTCATATCCTTTAGTGGAAYTTGTACATCACAACTCTTTGGATAATGGTGAACTTTTCTTTGTTCTGTGTGATCATAATAGAATTGGGATTCCTTTTTTATCAAAAACTAGTAGGTCATCTTCTATTATCCTTAATCATCTGGGACATATCAGCACAGCCATCTCAAAAAGTGTTTTACATGATTACTARATTTGTTTTGGTACTAAGTTTCAGGAATGAAACTCCTGAAATTTCTAGAAAAATAAAATTTGTCTTATGTTTATTGTGTTTATACTATTTAATATTTTCTGAAAATAAATCATCTTACATTGGGCCACTTCATACAGATGTATCTCTCCATGTAAATCAATTAACTTTCTGATATATTAGAGCTGAGCAACAACCTGCTTTTGTATTAGAATAGGTTATCATTTTAAGAGAAGAAAACAAAAAAAACACTCATTTTATTCAAAATTAAATTGAGCTCTATTAAGAGAATAGCTTTTGAAAACCATGTGCAAAGCAGTAAGCAAATCAGATAAATTTTATCTTCGACTTTGACGAAGAGTAGGAAGTGGCCCATTGTAATGGTAATGGAGTTAAGTAGAATTTATGCATTGATTGACAGAAAACAATCTATTATATTGAATTCGTAATTGTGTTGTTGATTCTTATATAAATTTCTCTCATCTGTTTAATTTTATTTGCAAGAACTTGTATTATTTTGAGTTTTATTCATTATTAATTTATGTATAAGACCTGCATGTTGTACTTTTTATGTTTCCCATTTTCGCAAAAGACATTGCTGGTATTATTTAAGCCCAAACATTGACATTTCTCCAACCCTCAGGAAATTTTGCAAGGTGGAAACTTGAAATATATGATAGGCTGAACATCATTTTATATCTGATTGGGATATTTATTAAAGAAAGATTAGTTTTTATCGATAACTATTTTTTCATGGAATCCAAATCGGTGTCAATGTGAAGTATATGCTCCATTCACAGACTGTTATTTTGATCCTCTTTTGCAATTTTTTGTTAGTGACATCTTGCTTTATTGTTAAGATTCTGTTTGTCCATGGGCTTATGCAGCTTACACGAGTAGCTAGTAGACTTGGTATATTTCCTTTGACATTTGAAATTTGATGGACCTGATGAAAGGCATTCCTCTATTGTAATCAGGCTGGCTTCCGGCAAATTTTTACCTTCTGTTCATGTTCAGCAGTCAGATCTGTATTTGGACAGACACCAGTGAAATTGTGTCATCTATAGTTCTCTAGATGAAAAATTGTCCTTATTAGGCGACGAATGTCAAATCTTTTTGAGATCATTCTACAATTTATTCAATTTCTAGGTCTTTGAGTCGTTGAATTTTCCACTCTTTCATGTGCCTTCATCTGCTTTAATCCTTTTTATCCATTTTTAATATCAGATATAAAATTTGTCTTCTCATATAGGTGTCATGGCCTGCTGTATATCAGCTCAAATATCTCTGACACATTGATAGTTTTAATTTTTTATATTGGTTTTCATTTATTCTAATACAATTAGATCAGTAGGCATAAAAATTCTATTTCTAGAAGCATTTCTGAATTTGTGAACTGATCTCTTTTTCATCTGATGAAAATGCAGGGCAATGGCATGATAACTACGCAACCCCATTACTGAATCTGTCAGTTATGGTAAGTTATACAGCTATAATATGTATTATGGGAAGTCGATTGTTTTCGTTTTGCTTCAAAATCTTGTAGGGTAGGAGGGAAGGGGCTGCTTGCTTTTCAGATTTGCAGTTCTATGACAACATGCAACTTGATTGCCATAGAATACCTAATTTTCACAACACCTAGTTGAGGAATTCACCCTATCGGGCATGGTATCCTCCTGTAAAGCATGTATCTGGGTGCACAGCATCCTGTGTCAAGAGTTTTTCAATTTTGACACTTTTTGACATGCTTTCTTTGATCTTTCAAGGAAAGCAAGTTTTGTGTGAAGTTATGAAAAGTCAGTAGCAAAGGTGGCGCTTATTTTTTTGTGGCCCAATCTTTCTCTGGTTTAGGTAAATTTCACCACACCATCATTGCTGGAGCATGGTGGTGCCCTATGAAGTTAGTAATGTCGTGTTTACTATCTAAATCATCTGTCAGGATGTACTGACAAGTAGATATAATAGTCGGGGATGTACAAGAGTCATTTTTTAATTTTTTTCAGTTTGTATGGGTGGCTGTCTAATTGATTCCTTGTAATAAAGGTTGTATCTTTGGCAGACCTGGACTGAGTTCTTCAGTTTCTGGTCAGTGCAAATCTAGTTGTAAAGAGTCGTTAAATAATCTTGTTGATCATTGAGATATAAAATAAGGTTATGACCCCTCTCTCTCTCTCTCTGCATGTGGGTGTGCTGACTCACCGCAAACTAAATAGACAAGAGGGAAACCATAAAACTTGAAAGTGAGAAATATTGTTATTCGTTTGCATGTCCGAACAGCTAACCACAATAATTCATGTATTGGGAGCTTTGTTGGTAATCCCCGAGCCTACACAACTCTGCTATGTAAAATGGCTAGTTCCACAGTCATTTAAGTATCAATGTTATTGCCCTTGGTAGGTTGCAGAAAGGGAAGCTCTGCTAATAGTCCTAGATGATGCCTGCCTGGACCTTGGTATGCGATCAGCATCATTTATTTCATGGTCAATATGAAGGGTGTCTAGAGTGCATGCTATCATAATTTGATCGTTGAGGAACTGGCATTAATAGGGACAACCCAAAGTCTTGGCAAGAACTTTGTCTTTCAAATGATCATTTGTTTAGTCCAGGGCAACTCTCAATTAACACTTGTTGCACTAGAAGTAAAGGTAAACAAAAGACATTAACATACTGGATCTCTAACTGCTACAATCATGACATACTGTGGTGCTTATATGTGGTCACAAAATTCTTTTATATCAAGCAAGTTGAAATTGTATCCTTAATACTGCATCCAATCATACTAACCATTCAGATTAATTTTAATCAGTGATATCAAGGTCAAAGCATTTCTAAATACCAAAGCCAAGTTATCATTTTAGATTAAACTTTCTTTTCAAACAAATGGAATGACTGATAATCATAAATCCTAGATGCCAAGATGAGAAGATAGAAGCACAAAATACTTACCACTGGAGCTGGCGCACTTTAGCTATTGGTATGTCAACACGCTTAATCTATGATGCGGTATCCACCTTGTTCATAGTTTTCGATTATGTTTTGAAGGCAAGGCGGAAGCAATAGCTGATCTTTGTGAACATAATGATTTATTGAAGTAGTGCATGATCTGAAAACCACATGGATTAAGTATGATAGGAATTGACAAGTAAGTGAACATAATGATTGATGCTTATTTGCATGTTACTGAGTATGCAACTTCAYGGCTTGAAACRGATGTGATTTGTGCTAAAATATTGGCAGAGTAATTTAACAGTAGAACAGCATAGACACGAATATCAATTAAGGAATACATATTACATACTAATAATCCAGAAGAGAAGGTAGAATAACTGGTATGGTCATTTAATGAGTTTTAAATCAGTGAGAAATACAATACTTTGCGTTTTTTTCTCCAGGTAACATATCCCAGGGAAAACCCCCGGGCACTCCCTCTCATTCCAAGAATGGTACCTAGGGTAAACCCTAGATTCTTCAGGGCACAAGGCAAAGGCAACAACATGGCTCAAAGCTGTTACAACAATATACTCATTATGATCTCAATATGTCACTTACAGGAATAGAACCTAGGTGGGGAGGATAACACTCCATCCCCCAACCACTCGGGTTAGACCCAATTTACAATACTCTGCATATCAAGGATACCTCCCATTTCATGATAGAGGGGTTGTGAACTTTTCCTTTTTTTCGAATTTTTGAAAATGAGAATGATGTGGAGAATCCATATTTTTAAGTATGAAACTTCCTCTTAACTGCAATGGTAACTTGTATGAATCAAGAGTCGAACTCCAGATGCTGGAGCAAATATAATTATAATCATTATCTTTCCCTTCAGTCTTCTGTTTTTTAAGGCATGTGCATGGAAAATGAGCCCCTAGCAGATTGTTCTTCCTGTGGTCGCTTGCATTGGCGTGCTTATTCTTAACACCACATTGCCTTTAGTGCTTGTACCTGTTAAACATTTAATTACTAAAATAAACATTTTAATTTTTGACAACTCAATTCAGCAATGGAAAATCTATAGTCAGTCAGCATATGGGTATTGTATGTTCCTATCACATATATAAGCAGATGCAACCACACTATGTTTGTGGCTGAGGGATGTGGTCTTGCTTTGAGTGCATTTTTTTTTAATTTCCATTGATATTTGATTTCACCACTAAAATAAATTTAATTACTTCTCGTGTTGTAATCATGTAAAACCATAAGATTTTGGCAAACACATACATAGCTTTCAGATGCTCTTATCAGAACATTTGCACTCAGTTTATACATGATTGCTAGCAGTTGGGTCTAATTTATTATTACATCCTTAGTATATGTGCCTTAATTCTTTTCACAAGTGGATACTGAATCTAAATAGCCATAAAAAGTATGAACAGTGTTTCTTATAGGCCAGAACAATTAAGAATAAATAGCCATATAAAAGTTCATTAAAAACACAAATTATATTTTGTCCAATCCCAATGTCACAAGGAAACACTGTGCACAGATGAAGAAACTCCATAACAGATTGAAGTGTGGATGGATTACAGATAAAATAGATTTTGAAGTTGCATGGTTGAAATTTAAAGCAAAGGAAAAATGATTTTATGTTTTTAAGATTTAATGGAAAATGAAGTGTCTCAAGATGCGTGGTATCTAGACTTTGGTTCTGCCAAACACATGACTGGGAGAAAGGAGTAGTTCTCCAAATTTAAAAGTTGTAATGTGCGTGCAATTGGAGATCACAGTGCTCACTAGGTGGAAGGCAAGGGTGTGATATCTACGTAACTTTCAGGCAATGGAGTTTGAAAAATTAACGACCTGTAATAATATATATGAAAATTATATAATTGTTCGTGATAAAAAACAATCTCTAATCAAA
>JASDQU010028060.1:0-11295 GCA_032191745.1 Picea mariana | reverse complement strand
CATTTAACCTCGCTATCCTTCTTGAGCATTTCAATTAGGGATAAATATTTTCAAGAAATTGATTTTTCCAAGAAAGGATTGAATCTCCTTCTTATTCCTTGGTTGACTAATACCTTTAATTGCTTCAACGCATTGAGGATCAATCTTGACTCCTTCCTTCGAGACAATGTGTCAAAGTAACTTCCCCTCCTGCATAGAAAAATGAGATTTCTTAGGATTCAATGACAAAACATGTTTTTTACATTTAACAAAAGTTTGCCTAAGGTGTTTTAAATGGTCATCATCTAATTTAGAAAAAATAATTAAATCATCTAAATAAATCACAACAAATTTATCTTTGTCCCCAACAAATGTTGTGTCCATTGCTCTTTGAAATGTTTCTTCTACATTCATTAAACCAGAGGGAATTGTGTCATACATAAAGGTCCCCCATGGTGTGGTAAATGCAGTAATCTCTCTATCTTTCTCATGAAGTACAATATGGTTATAACCTGAAAACCCATCAATCATAGAGATTATATTAGCACCTACTACTTTCTATAATACATGGTCTCTTAGGGAGATGGTAATTATGTTTTAATGAGTATTTTTTTATATTTCTAAAATCAACACAAATTCTTATCTCTCCATTCTTTTTTTCTAACATGTACTAAATTTGCAACCCAAGAAGAATACCTAAGAGGAACTATTATTTTTGCATCTAATAATTTCTTAAGTTCATTTTCAATAATTAGGAAGATGATAGGATTTACATGTCTTAATTTCTATTTGAATGGTTTATATCCTACCTTTAGTGGAGTTCTATGTTGAATAATGTTGGTATCATATGTATTTAGATCCTCATAAGACCATGCAAACACTTCAATGAATTCTTTATAAAAATCAACATACCTGACTCTTTGATCAATAGGGAGAGGCTTTGAGAGCTTGATATTCTTTGGTTCTTTTTTAGTGCCAAAATTAAAATCCATTAACTCTTCAATTTGAGGGTGAAAAACAGGTTTAACAACAATGTCATCTTTATCAAATATTTTCTCCAGAGGTACCAATCCTTCTGGAATTTGATTGTTTCTCAATATCATCATTTTGTGATTAGCAATCATATTTTGTAATTTAGGATTTGGTTGATTATTTTGATTATTTTGTTCATTTTCTATGTCATCTTCCTTATCAATATGAGTTGCAGAAAACTCAACAACCATTTCCAAAAAAACATTAATATGTTGATCATCTTCAAATACATGCCAATGTTTGACATTGTCAGGAATAGAAGGTATATATTTCATTTTGACTTCATATTTAATATTTAACACTTCAGGAGGTATGAAAGTACTTGTTGCTACTGCTAGAGAATCAACTTGTTTATTTTCATGTTTGGGAATTGCATGAATATTAAAATTTAAGAAGAAATTTTCAATTAAAACCCAAAACAAATTTCTATAAGATTTCATCCTTGGGTGTTTAGCTTGATAAACTTTTCTTATTTTTTTAACAATCAATTCTGCATCCCCATAGACAATAATATTTTTAATTTTTGTTTTCCAGGCTAATTCTAATCCTAACACTAAAGCTTCATATTCACAAACGTTATTTATGGAATCTGTCTCAAATTGTAATCTAAAAGAAAATGGAAAAAGTTTGCTAGAATGTGAAATTAGAAGTATACCTGCCCCAACACCTTCCCAGGAAGAGGCTCCATCAAAATACATTTTCCACATTCCCTCTTTAGGATCTTTATTTTCACACAAAGAAATATTACATTTTATGTACAAAGTTCTAGTTCATCATTTACAGATAAAATAAACAACCCAAGTCTTGATCCTTTGAATAGACAAGATAACTATTAGGGTGATTAGGATCATTGATTGTGTAGGCCAGTTCGGTTTCCCTATAAAGTCTCCTAGTCTCTCCACCAAAAACTGTGATTGTGGAATATGTCATGTCAATTTGCAATGAACCACCTAATTTAATTTCCCGATATATAGATAGAAACATTCCATAGTTTACAGGCACATTTTTCATAACTATATCCATTAAAACATGTTTTACAAGTATATGGGCTAAGTGGACTACAAGATCTTCAATCATCCCTAAACGTATAACGTGTCTTGCATCAAAAGAGTACAAGTCATTGTTAGGATATTTAGACACCTAGGAGTTAGTTAAGATCTACTTGGTCTAATGTGTCGTTGGGTAAAAGTGTGTTTCTTTAATATGCATTAGTATGCATTTGTAGTTAGGAAATACGACAGTCATGATATGTTCTGAACATACAATGATCCAACAGTTCATAATCTCATCGATCTTAATGGCTACATTTATCCATGAATTAACACCCGATTGGTCCATGATCTCTATTTAGAGAGAATGGAGGGTCATTTGTCGATGATCGATTGTGAGAAACTCTCTTGTAAAATCTCTCTGTAATATTTTTCTTTTGCATAATAAATTGCTCCAAGTGGTCGCATTGGTTGGGGCTGTGGATGTTTCCCTGTAGAGGTTTTACCACGTCAAAACATCGATGTGTTGATCTATGATCTGTTTTTTTGAGTGTTTACTGAAGATGTTCGTCCTATTTTGGAATACCTATGTTGTCGAACATGGTATCAAATCCTCTTTGAAGACCCGCTCCTATTATAGATCGAGATCATGAAGTCGAGTTGCCTCATCTATTTTTTCTACCATTTTCATACATTTTGGGCTGAGAGGACTGTTCCATTGTGTTTGGAGCGCTCATTTCAGTCAACATTTTTCGTTTCACTCAAAAAGATTTCCATTTACCCAAGATACAACCATTTATGTCATATGCGAAGGTATAAATATTGAATACGCCCTTTTTAAATTTTTGCAGTGTTATTTCGGATTCATATTTTTTGTTTCTGGGTTTCTACTATTTTGGATCTGTGTATTCTCTTTGCCCCGCACCCTGTGTGATCTCGGAAAATAAAAAATAGATCGTAAAAAGTGCATTTTCTGGGTAAGCTAACTGAGATATAACCCTTGTTGTCAACCAAAAGAGGAAATTTTTTCTCGTGTAAAAAGAGTTTTTCTTTAACATGCTCTCCAAGGTCGTCAACAACAACAACAATGGGTAAGTTAACCAATATCTAACGATTATTTTCATCGAGAACCAAAATTGTTTTCTTGTGTGAAAAGATTTATTTATGAGCACGTTGTCCAAGATCGTAATAAACAACAACAAGAATAACAACAATCCTCATTCTAAACAATACTATATGGTTTGCTAACTCACTTGGTTAAATTTTTTCTTATTAAATAAGAGGTCGTGAGTTTAAGTCTCTTTTTTGTTACTTTATTTGAAAAGTTTCATGCATTCATTGTAAAGTATATTTCACTTCAAGTATAAAAGTGAATCACTATAAGTAGCTTTAATATTTTATTTTAAAGTTATATATTTTTCATGCAACTTTCTTTTATAAAGTAACTTCATTGTAAAAGTGATCCCCACTTATTTTTATAAAAGTGGGTTACTTCATAAAGAAACTTATTTGTAAAAGTGAGGTTATTTGGAGGGGTATCACGACATGTACCCACTTCTACTTGTCACGTGGCTCTTTGGTTACTGTTTATGTCTTTTTTTAAAAGGGCATATTTTTCACATCTGAAGTCTGTTTTCCGTGCCTTTTTTTTTTTAAATGCCTAATTTTTCGAGATATTTCCATCCATATTATTATTTTTAGTTTTTAAATCCATATTATCTGCATATTTAATATGTCTTTTTCCAGTGATCTTTTGCTTACCAACACCAACTACTTCCAATGTAAATCTCATATGGAGAGTTTATTAATAAGTAAAGGCATGTACCATATTACCCTGGGAAATGAAAAAGAACCCACTGATGATGAAAAGAAAGTCAAATGGGTTAATAGGAATGACGAAGCACACGGAATAATCAAAATTTCTATCTCTCATGATTTAAGGTTCCACCTTCAAGAAATTGATGACCCCGATGAAGCTTGAGAAAAAATTGAATCTGTGTTTGGTTATAAACACAATATTATTCGAGCACATCAGTTAGAAAATATTATATTGACTTTATTCCAAAAGATTATTCTTGCATTGAAGACTATCTATCTAAGTTCAAAACACTTAAAATTTTATGTGAAGAGTGTAAAATAAAGTTGGAGGAAGAGTGTTGCATCTATATTATTCTTTCCAGGCTAGGTAGTGCATTTTCTGTCTTTGTATCTACCTTATATGCCATGAGAGAGGCTCTAGGGAAAGATTATCAAAAACCCACTCTAGATTCATTTTGTGATTCTTTGATTAGATAGCAAGATAATCTTGTACAACTTGGAGTGATCATCACTGCAAGTACCTCAAACAAAGCCTCAGTATCCCAATAGAAAGATAAACCCAAGAATCCCAAGAAGCAACATTCTCACCACAACAACAAGCAAACAAGGGTCCCAAACCCACTCAGACAACTTCAGCTCCTAATAGTGACAAAGGAGAAAAATCTAAAAATAAGAAGACTGACATACATTGCAACTTTTGTGGGAAAAATGGTCATGATGAGTCCAAATGCTTCAATAAGATGGCAGCTTTAGAAGCAATGATGAAGAAGCACAACAATAGTATTGATTCTACTTCTTATTCTTCTTCTCATGGACATTCACTTTATGCTTATGGTTTCTCCTTTAATGAAACTTCTATTTCTTCTTTTGATGAGTGGCTTATTGATTCTGGAGCATCTTATCATATGGCTATGGAGAAAGCCATATTTTCTACTCTAAATGAATGTAACACAAAGAAAATATTTGTTGGTGATGATATATCTCTTAGTGTTGTAGGATATGTAAAAATTCAGGTAGATAATGGTCATTTCAATGATGTATTGTGTGTTCCAATTCTTTCTTGTAACCTTCTATTAGTATATAAAATCACTCATTCTAGTGAAGGTAAAACCATAGAGTTTTCACCTCACCAAGTTGTAATCAAGGATCTAAAATATCCTCAGCATGTTCTTGCAACTGTAATTGTTGATGATGTCACCAGGTTGTACAAGTTTGATAACTTTGGGTCATCATATTTTCTATCAGTTTTTTTTGCTCATCGCAATGACTTGAGAAAACTTTGGGATGATCGGTTTGGTCATCTAAATTGTCTCTCATTGCAGCAACTATGTAATCAACATATGATGATTGGTATTCCTCTTGTTTCATGCAGAGATGGTGTTTGTGTCAGTTGTGTTCTAGGAAAACATCATCGGGACAATTTTGACAAATGTGCCTCTTGGCACACCTCGGGCCCTTTGTAGCTTGTTCACAGTGACTTGTGTGGTCCAATTTCTTCTCCTTATTTTTCTAGGTGCAAGTATTTCTTAAATTTGAATGATGACTTTCCCATATGTACTTGGGTTTACTTCTTAAAACTTAAGAGAGAATTTTTTTACAAGTTTCTGGCCTACAAGGCCCTTGTAGAAAAGCAATTTGGACATCAAATTCAAAGGTTAAGAACAAATAATGGAGAAGAATATGTGAACAATAATTTTAAAAGTTACTACACTACATAGGGAATCCAAATGCAACACATTGTTCCATATACACCACAACAAAATGGTGGTGTTGAGAGAAATAATTACACATTAAACGAAATGGCTAATTGTATGATCCAATCTAAGGGATTAAGTCTAAATTATTGGGCCGAAGCCATAAACTGTGAAAATTACATATTAAATCGCACTCCCACAAAGGCTCTTAAAAATGTAACACCAAAATAAGCTTGGACTAAACTTAAACCAAATTTAATTCAATTCCATGTATTTGGTAGTATAACATTGGCTCACATTCCTGATGAGAAAAGGAAAGCATTGTAGACAAAAAGTGAGAAGTGTATATTTGTTGGTTATTCTGAAGATGTCAAAGGTTACATACTTCTTCAACCACATTGTAATGAAATTATTATTAGAATAGATGTTAAATTTGATTAAAATATCTTGTCCTGCGATCCTAATTCAACGATTGTGCCTTCTTCGGCCTACCATGCATCTTTGGCATTTGTACCTTCTTCTATTCCTATTCTAGTTTCTTCTTCAGATGATGATAGTGAGGATGAAAATCCACCTCCTCCTTCTCACCTTCCTCCAGATGAGTACATTGAACTTGAACCAGCACCAACACCACTGCTTCCTAGATGGGTTTGTTTAACACGAGAAGAAGTTGGTGATCTTGTCAGTGATCCTTCATATCAGCTTCAAACACGTTCATAGTTGTAGAAAGCCTCTTCTCTTTTGGCTCAAGTTTCAAAGACTCATGATCGAGAGATATTTTTAGAAGCTTCAGGTCATCTAGATTGGGATACAACAATGAATGAAGAGTATCATTCTTTAATGGAAAATTATACTTGGGATCTTGTACCTCTTCCAAAAGGAAGAAAACTTGTCATATGTAAATGGGTCTATATAACTAAGTATGCATTAGATGGAAGTATTGAAAGGCACAAGGCTCAGTTAGTTTCCAAAGGATTTTCCCAAGTTGAAGGAATTGAATATAATGAAACCTTTGCCCCTATAGCCAAAATGAATTCCATCCGCCTTGTTCTTGCCCTTGGTGCCTCACATAAATGGGAGGTCCATCAGATGGATGTTAAATTCGCCTTCTTGCATGGGGATTTCCAAGATGAAATCTAGATGGAAAAACCTCCTGGCTATGTCCAGAATGACTCTAGCCTTGTTTTTCACCTTAAGAAATCTCTTTATGGTCTTAAGCAAGCTCCTCGAGCTTGGTATGCCAAAATGGACAACTTTCTTATTGACACCATATTTTCTAGATGTCATTCTGATTTGAATATCTATACCAAGAAAGTAGGAATCCATCTCATAATCCTTTTCCTTTATGTTGATGACCTTATCTTTACTGGTAGTGACTAAAATCTTTTAAACTATGTGAAAACTAGTTTTAAGTAGAAATTTGAAATGACAGGATTAGGCTTTTTGCACTATTTCCTTGGCCTCCAAGTTTTGCAAACCAATGAAGGAATTTTTCTTTCCCAGTCTAAGTATTCTTGTGACCTTCTTCGTTGCTTCACATGGAATATTTTAAACCAACCCCTTCTCACTTCCAGTCTAGAGTCAAGCTTGTTGCCACCTGTACTTCTCCTAAATTTCATGCCACTTTGTATTGTTAGTTAGATGGTATCCTCCTATACTTGATTCATACATGTCCTGATCTTTCCTTTGTTGTTGGTCTTGTTTCTTGGTCTATGAAAACACCCCATGAAAGCCATTGGAAATTATCTAAAAGGATAAATTAGTATGTCTGGGGTACAATTCAGTTCAGGATACAATATAGTTTAGGGGGGACTCCTTTATTGGTTGGTTTCATTGATTCAGATTAGGCTGACAACGTTGATGATTGGAAGCCTATTGCAGGATATGTTTTCATCATTGGTTCGGGACCTATCACTTGGTCCTATAAGAAACAACATTCTATTGCAATTTCTTCAGCAGAAGCAGAGTATCGAGCAATGGTAAATACAACTCAGGAAGCCTTGTGGCTTTGATAGATCCTTTGAGAGTTTGGATTCCAGCAACAACATCTAACTAGCCTTTGGTGTGACAATCAGAGTGCCATCAAGCTCGCCAAAGACCCAGTTCAACATTAGCGCAACAAACACATAGAGATACACATGCACTTCATAAAAAATATCATTCACGATCAAGTCATTAAAGTCCTTGTTTTCCCTATAGAAGATTAAGTTCCAGACATTTTCACAAAGTCTCTTACAAAAGCGAAGTTTTCCAAACTTTGATCTATGTTAGGAGTTCAGGAAGTTTTCATTAATGGGGGATAGGCTCTAGTTCCTCCTTCCTTCTCCTATTCTGTCACTATTGTAAATCCTTCAATCCCATCCCAAGTTGTTCTTAAGGGGGCATGTTAGGATATTTAGACACTTAGGAGTTAGTTAAGATCTAATTGGTATAGTGTGTTGTTAGGTAAAAGTGTGTTTCTCAGTTTGTTTCTTTAGTATGCATTAGTATGCATTTGTAGTTAGGAATTTTGATGGTCATGATATGTTCCCGACATAGAGTGATCTGATGTTTCATATTCTCCTCGATCTTAACAACTACATTGATCAGTGGCTTAACACCCGATTGGTCCATGATCTCTATTTAAATAGCATGRAGGGTCACTTGTTGATGATCGATTGTGAGAAACTCTCTTGTAAAATCTCTCTGTAATATTTTTCTTTTGCATTAATAAATTTCTCCAAGTGGCCATGTTGGTTAGGGCCATGGATGTTTCTCCATAGGGGCTTTACTGCATCAAAACATCGGTGTGTTGATCTTTGATCTGATTGTGTGAGTGGTTACTAAATGTGTTCGTCCTTTATTGAATTACATGTGTTATCAAAAATCATGATATGGCCTTGTGATTTGTAAGCCTATCTTCTCCATAACTATTTTTRTCATTAGATTGTGAGAAGCTCCTGAATCTAGCATGCAATTATCTAAAAGATGTTCATGAAATGTTGAGGAAATGTAAAATGGTGCAATTGCTTCTCCTCTTTCCTCAATATGAGGACCAAACATCATAGTAGGTCTTTCATTTTGTATATTTAATGTATTTGGTTGGGTTGTTGCATTGGAAAAATCAATCATGTTTATCACTTGTTTTCGATAAATTGGATTTTTTGCAATTTCTAACAAAGGGATGGGAAAGTATGATTTTATTTAATTCATTTTCAATATTGAAAGAACTGCTTACCTTCTTTTCTTCTTTATGTTCTGCATCTATTTTCTTTGCATCTTGTTGATCTGATTTTTGTTTTGCAGCTGTGATTTCTTTCCCTTTGTATTTATTTTGAATTTTTTCCTGTTGACCTTGATTATTTGTTTTAGTTGTATTTACATTTGTCCTTGGTCTAATGTCATATTTTTTATGCAACCCAGCTTGTAGTGCATCTAAGAATACCCTATATTGAGATGATGATGGATTAATATTATTATTGTTATCATCCTCATTAAAATGTGAATTAAAGCTAAGAGACTTAYCGTATTCATCCAGGGTCACATATACATCAGAAAGGTCACCCTCCATCATATTTATTTCCTCATCAGTATCTTCAATTTCATCTTCCTTAAAGGTACCAACCATATTTTCATTCTTTATAGGAGMTTGTATTGGTTGATCACCATTCCGTCTTTCTCTTTGTAAAACTTGGGGAGGGTTAAAAGGTMTTCTCAAATGATTTTTATTTCTATTATCAAGCATTCTTCTCTCAGTTTCCATCCTAGCTAGTTTATTAGATAAATATTTAATAATTCTGGACATTTCCTCAATTTTGTCTTCTTGATTTTATTTGTCCCAGACATTCCTACTTGTTCTTTTTGTTTCCTTCTCTCACAATMTCCTAAATCATTTCTAARTCTATCCTTCCTTGATGCAATCATATTAGATTCAATCTCCATAGCATCATCTTACATTCCAGTCAAAGTGGTAGGCCTTMTCTCACTAAGTAACAGGGAAAAATATGGATCAAAAKAACCAACAAATGTAACCTTTGTAGATGGTTGTGATGGTTTGACATCTACCAGAATCTTATTATAAAGTTTGTTAAATATTTTAGTGAAGTCTGGAACAGATTCATTATTTTTTTTTTAAGATTCCCAAATTCAATTAAGAAATATAAATGGTCCTTATTTTCTCCTCACTTCCTAAGAAAAGTTGATTCTAGTGCATCCCATGAGTCAATGGAATTTGGAGGTAATCGTTTAAACCATGTTCTCACCTCACCTTCAAAAGTTTGAACAAATATCCTCATATAAACATCTTCATGCTCAAGACCTTGATTATATGTGAAGTAATCAAAAGATGATAAATGATCAAGGGTTGTGATTTCATATTCTCCATTAAACCTAAGTAAACATTTTTAAAAGTTGTTAGGAAAATTGTGTAAATTCCCTGGAAGGTTTAAAGGAGCATATCTGGCAACTTCCTTGTTAAAAACTCTAGGTGGAGGTGGTTTTTGTTGTGGTTGTTGTTGAGGAATTTGTCCTACCATGACCAGATGATCAATTGACAGCCGTGATTTTTTAGGAATAAGTGGATTAAATAATATCTTAAACTTGTATTGTTTTAAAGAGTAACACAAGAAAGAAATATGAATAATTTCTAGATCTTCCTCCTTAGGGGGTATGAAAGAAAACTTAGAAGATATTTTAGGGGAATTTTCAAGAGATCCCTCTCAAGAAAAGGTTGGAGAATTTTCAAGATATTATTTTGAAGAAATAATGGGTGAATTCTCAATAGAGTATATTTGAGAGATAATAGTAGAATATTTGAGGGAAAGTCCAATGTATTGTTTAGGGAAAAATTCAATAGAATGTCATGTAGAAATTGTTAAAGGTTTTTTGGAGAAGTGGGAAGAGATTCTTCAGGAGCATATGGAAGAGAAATTTTAAGATAAGATGAAGGAAAGTTTTCTGAAGAATCTTTTGAAACAATAGGATTCTTTCTTTTTTTCTTTAAGATCGATGGAAGACGATGAAGGTTTAGCAGTGTTGATTAAGGTTGGTTGTCATTGATGTCAACCCTTGAAGAAAGAACCGTAGCACAAAGTTTTGGGTAATTGACCCAATAGTGTTTGATGTAAATATGACTCATTATTTTTTTTCATGGTTGATAAGAAGTAAATATGGATGAACTCCAAAGTGGTCCCCTTATGGTGAAAGCCCTCATGGGAAGACGCTTTGTGGAGTAAGAGAACCCATGCTTAATTGTGGAATAATGAGATGAAGGAAAGTGAATTTGTTAGGGAAAATATTCTATATGGATAGCTCTTGTCATGTCATTTCTGGTGGTATGTGGAATGTCACATAATTCCTCACGGTTAGAGAGTTATGGCCATGNAGTGTTTGATGTAAATATGACTCACTATTTTTTTTTCATGGTTGATAAGAAGTAAATATGGATGAACTCCAAAGTGGTTCCCTTATGGTGAAAGCCCTCACGGGAAGACGCTTTGTGGAGTAAGAGAACCCATGCTTAATTGTGGAATAATGAGATGAAGGAAAGTGAATTTGTCAAGGAAAATATCCTAGATGGATAGTTCTTGTCATGTCATTTCTGGTGGTATGTGGAATGTCACATAATTCTTCACGGTTAGAGAGTTATGGCCATGAGAAGTTGGAGACCCCAGGTTTGGGTAATGGACCCAAGTTTGTTTGATGGGTAATGGTATGAGTTATGATATATTTTCAGATAATACTATTCTATATGGATAGTACATGTCATTCCATTTTTAGTGGTATGTAGAACGTCACATAACTCC
>JASDQU010028059.1:46651-58040 GCA_032191745.1 Picea mariana | reverse complement strand
GTAGTTAACCGTGGCGAATCTTCAGTTGCATGCGAGTTAACTGATCGTGAATTAATGAATAATTAATTCACTGAACTCACACTAATACAACTAAGCTTAACTCACTTAACTACACTTATAATTCTGTTACAATTCCAAATCACTCGGTTATGAATGAGATAATAGATTAATATTTATTGTCTAATTTAATTAAGGGAAAAGTAAATTAGACACATGTTTCTTGTTGACTTTTCAACAGAGACATGAAGAGAAGTATTGTATTTGGAGCGGTAGCTCAATAGGAGGATGCCCCCTCGAAGAGGCAAGTGAACAGGAGAGGATCCCTTCCATAATAGGATCCATTGTATGGTGTTTCCCTACCGCAAGGGTTTGATATAATAAAGTTGTGGTTTTCTATATGGTTTCATATATCTTGTGTGGTGATTGTATTCAGATATATTTGGATCTATTGTGATATTTTGTATTCAGGTATTTGGTTCTTAAACAATTCAGTTGTTTTATCATATGTTATTACAATGTTTGTTGTTGCAGCGTTTGTTGTTACAATGGTTGTTGTTACAGCTAAATCATTTTGATTTTTAGTGGTTTCTGAGAACATTTATGAGCTCATGTCTTCTTGGGAGATGGGGTCAAAGACTCTAATCAATCAATGGTGCGTGTTCCATGTAAAAAAAGAGGAGTCACAAATAAATTAGTTGATTAATTCATCCTCTGTCTCATCTTTGAAACTCAGGTATTTTCCTATGGTTAGCACAGGCAGAGCACTTTCATCCTCAGTGTCCATCCATAAAGAATGTTCAAGTTCTGCACTGGATGTAGCATGAGGATACAAGGTCAGTTTTTTTGTGTCATAACCATCAAATATGGTCATGGAACCATATCTACAACCAATGAAAGCATCAGCTGTAGCTAACCATGGTCTTCCCAGAATTATAGGGTGTGCCCCCGAGATGGGTTTTGGGTTGCAAAATGACAAAATCAGCGGGATACTCCCATGAATCCATGGAAATGACTAAATAATCTATTACTCCTTCTGGTCTGATGGTAGAATGATCAGCTAATTCGATAACAGTAGGAGTAGGTCGGACTTTTGTTCTGAGTTGCAGCAATTGTGTAGTTTCTATTGGCATGATGTTAATTTCCGCCCCTAAGTCGACTAGCACATGGGGTATAGATGTTTGTCCAATTTTGACAGTAACTGTAGGGTTTCCTAGGTCGCCATATTTAATAGCTGGGGTTTTTCCTAACATCAGTTCAGAAAAATCCCCCACTACATGCATTATGAGGGGATCCCTGGGTTTTCATCTAGGTCTTTTTATACAGAGATCTCTTATAGTCTTGGCATAAATAGGGACATCTCTTATCGCTTGCAATAGTGGAATATTAACGTGCAGATTTTGCAATTCTCCTAAGAGATTGAAAGATGGTAATGCCACAGGTTTGGCAATTGTCAGTCTCTCAGGAAATGGTGGGTCTGCTAACTCTATAATAGGTTGGTCAATTTCTTCTGATTCCTTGTCTGATTCTGAAGATGGAGCATCTTCAATTATTGGCTCGACTATTCTCCCTGATCTTAATTTGATTTCATCATAAGGCATAGGAGTAATAGACAAGGTTGGCACATTGTGTATATCTATGTCCTGAACGGCCTTATTATTTGGGTTTGGGTTAGCTTGCATAGGCATCTGAGGTTGTAAAGGAGGATTGTTGAGTGGGGCATTG
Organism: Picea mariana; assembly: GCA_032191745.1. Taxonomy (NCBI): domain Eukaryota; kingdom Viridiplantae; phylum Streptophyta; class Pinopsida; order Pinales; family Pinaceae; genus Picea; species Picea mariana. The sequence goes on along the minus strand of JASDQU010028059.1, from coordinate 56,318 downwards.
GGGGCTAACTCCAACTGTTGCTGCTGGTACTGGGTTTGGAACTATTGTTGATAGGGGTTCAGTTGGTGATGGTTTTGATAATTGAGTTGTTGTTGAGGGCCTCTCCAATATGGGTTCCATTGTCCATGATGATTCTATTCATGGGGCATAGGTAACCATGCATTTGGATCTTGATAAGGGGGTGACATCTGATGTGGAGGGGGAACGTTTATCTGGACATATAGTAGCTGATTGTTCCAATAATTAACTACTACAGGAGAGAATTGAGAGTTCATACCTTGACCTCTTGGCTCCCATTTTCTCCTTTGTGTAATTAGATAAACAAACTTTTCTTCCTTATTATTTTTCTTCATTGATTCTTTTACTCCTGGAAGAGAGGGACATTGATTAGTAGCATGATCTAATTCACAAATAAGACATACCTAGAAATTGTTCAGTGGACACTCCATTGGTGGATGTTTCTTTCTGCATTTCAGACAGAAAATGCACAATGCTTGCTCTGATTCTGCTTGTGTTTTCTTGATCTGCAAAGTGTCAATTTGTGAAGCAAAAGAGTTAATCATCTCTATTTTGAAATTTTCTAACAGATTACCTATTTCTGCTCTTATTGCTCCTCCATTGGCTGATTTTTGTACCCTTGAAAAAGTGGTATCCTTGGTAGCTGGCCTATTCTTTGTAGATCCTTGAGAACATATTTTACAGAGGTCTACAATGTCCTCATAGGATTCCTTAGATATATCTCCTTTGCCAAGCATATTCATTATATCTAAACAATCTTCTCTAACTCCTTTTAGAAAAATAGTTTTCAAAATGTCTTCACTCACATCCATATGTCTAGACCTTTGTAGATTATACTGGAGTCGTTCCACAAAATCTTCAAGGGTCTCATCCTCCTTCTGAGACATCTTGAACAATTCCTCCCTTCGTTCTCTTGTTCAGTAGTAGTCTTGGTACTTGTTTAGGAAAATCTGCCTCATCTGTATCCATGTTGAAATGTTCTCTCCTCCTAGGCTCATAAACCATCTTAACACATTACCCTTCAATGTAGCTGGAAATAGTTTAAGCTTTTGTGCAGTAGTAGTGTAGTCATAGCTTTTACACAAAATGTCAAATTAAAATAGAAACTCATCTGGCTGCTTAGTGGAAAATCCATGAAAATTTGGTAGAGCTAAGAGAGGTATGTTTTTCATAGGAGCCATCCCTCGTGTGGGAACATCAAAAATAGGAAAAACCAAGGTAGAGATAGTATTTTCATTATTTACCTGATCTTCATTGTTTTGTGGGTTCTCTTGGTGGAACTCTTCTTCATTATCCCCTTGATTTTCCATATGTTCTCTTTCTCTCTACTCAATATGAAAAGTGTCCCACTCTTCTTTAGTGACTATCCAACCATTGATCTAATAAACCGCTTCTTCTGGATTTTCCCTAGTTCGAACTATACTTCCTTGATATTCAATGTTCTCCAGTGTTGCTTGCTGATTTGTTGGTGACAAATCTTCAGCTTCGACTTCATCTTTAGCTCCAGCCCTTGATGAAAACGATGTTTCAAGAAGGGGTAGTTCTGATGACTGAGAATTACATCTTCTTGGAGGATTTGCAGGGTGAAAAATAGATCCTGAAGAAGAATTTGCTCTAGCTATTATTTCATCAACAAATGTTTGGCTTCCCAGTGTAGGATTTCTTCCTCCACGTCCTCTGGTACTTGTAGGGTTAGTATTTTGGGGAATATGTCCAACCGTTCCTCGATTCATGTAGACTGATCATTCCTTAAAAAAAACTAATGTTATTACAAAAATCTATAATTATCTTCCTCGTCAACGACGCCAAAATGTTGGTCACTTTAATTGTTTAAATGAATAGAAAATTAAGGTGTTCAATATAAATTGTCAACCCAGGGAAGTCTGTTATTTCCAGATAATTGTGCACAATCTATGCTAGATTATGGAAGCAACACTAATCTAATTGTAGTAGGGAAAAAGAAACAAAAATTATCACTAACACAATTATGCTGACACAGCTGGAGTTCTACAGAATTGAAATCACAAATTGAAATCTAAACCGATGAGTGTATAAGAATCCTGGATTACCTACTCTAATCTAATTTTCTATTTTACTTTTGCAGGGAGAAGTTCTCTACTAATTGCAAGAAATCTACATATTACTTGAAAACAAGATTTTAATCTAATGCAAAAAAAGGAAAATCAGTTCTCCAGCAGTGTTCAACAATCGACTTTTAATTCTCATGAGATAGATTTATGCGCATCTAACAGGAAGGAACTAGACTGTAACAACAACTGTATTCTAGAATTGTTTAATAGATAAATCATTCACATTAAAAAAACTATTCTAGAATTCAAAACAGAGGGGAATCTGTGAGGAAGGTGGGCCCTTTCCTTCTCATTGAATCCTCTCAAAGGAATAGGTTACAGTATGCTAAACAAATTTAATCCACTCTTCTATTGATTTGCCAAAATGTTTGTGTACAATAAGATTTACTTCAATTCCCTTTCTCACAGTCAAAATCCATCCCTCTGATTATAAAAGCTCTGCTATTTAAAGTCAGAGTCATTCAGTTAAAACAAAATCAGAACAGCCTTGAGAATCCCCAATTCTCAAGTTGTTTGTATGATATAATTAATACAAGATCTAGAACTAATATTGTAAGTTCAAACATGTAACAATAGGTGTAGCATCTTTCAGGATCGATGGAATTTGTTGTAAAAGTCGTATAACATCAGAATCGGTGGCATTAGTTGCAACAGTCATGTAACAACAGAATTGGTGGCACCTATTGCAGCAATCATGTAACAACTTCTAGGATTGGCGCATAGTTGTAATAGCTTCCAAGATTGGCACATAGATGTAACAACTTCCAAGATTGGTGCATAGCTGTAACAACTGGTGTAACAACAACGACCATTCTTTAAGACTTGGTTGTTATATACATTTCAATCATTAGTTGAATAATTTTATGGGTAAAACATGTGAACGTTAACAATCAAACATGCTAAGTAAATGAAAATATAAAAGCAAGATAAATGATTCATACCTTGGGAAAAAAAAGGTCTTAGCACGCATTATAGTAAGCATTAGCTTATAGATGATAAGGTTGAATAGGCAAAAGATGTGATGAAAAAGGGACATTTTTGGGTCCTAACAGAGATTTGGATCCATCAAAATATAGGGACCAGATCTGTGCGTCATTAGCAATACTTGGCATATTCGACAAAGTTGGTGCCTGAGTATTCGTTGTAACTTCAGATTGTTGTCTTGGATCAGTGATAGAGAAAATTGCATTCATGAAGTTACCAAAAACGGTATTCATTCAATGCGTTTCAATCGGATTTGTGGAGGTAATGAACGACTCATTTGGATCGTTCAGATCTATCACGGTATGCTTAATACAATGTTCTCTTTTTATTCTAATTTTGTTGGGTTGTTCATTTTTAGGAAGCCACAAGTGAGACCAGTCTGTATCAAAATAATCGTGCAGTTGTTCTGACCAATCTCTACTTAAAAATAGACCATAAACTTCATGAATATAAACAACAATAATATCAATTATCTGATGAAATTTAGGATTGGATGATAATCTAATCAACACATTCTTAATCTCACTGATCACCTTAACATTCATTCGATCTAGCTGAATGATTTTAAGATCAGAAGGTTTTACTTCTACATTAATTTTCTGGCATATAGACAGATGCATCACATTTGATGATGCATCGGAGTCAACCATACAATTATGTACATTCCTATTAAAATTTTTAAAATTCAATAAAAAAGGGGGGACATTTTTCCATGTGGAAACAACATAATTCTGCTGATTTTTTATTGTTGTCCTTGAAACAGTTTTATCTAGGTTTTCTACAGTTTTTTCTGCTAAGTCTCTTTTGTCTTGATGTTCAGATGTCTTTTTAGATGGGACATTTTTAGCTGTGTTTGAATCAATTTCTGCTAATTTTTTGCTGCTAACATCATTCTTTTTACTGTTTTCACCGATGCTTTGAAGCATTTTATGCAAAATAAGAGGAAATTTCAGCAGTTCGAAAACAAAAATATTTTCCCTTAATTTTTTCATATTTTCAATTAAATTGTACTCTAAAACTGGGGCAGATAATTTTTTTCTAGTTTCATTTTGATTTGTTTGTTTTGGAAATGCATTTTTACTTGCTTCTGGTGCGAGCTTGTTTTTTGTTTTACTCCTAGTGTTGTAAGGGTGGATAGTTTCAAAATTTGCTTGAAAAATAATGTCCGACAAGTTCCCAAAAATGGGAGGCGATGAGTCCTCCTCTTCTGGTACCTCTTCCTCAATTGTATCATCAGAATTTTCAGGATGAACAGAGACATAATTGTCATAAGCTTCCAATATCGTTTGCAAATCATACTGTAAATTTTCGAAATTGAGACCTTCTGTGGTCGGGTTTGGCCCATTTGGAGGGAAAGGTTTTACAAAAGGAGGTTTGAAACTCCCTTTACTTGTAGATGCCTCCTCGGCCAACCTTTTCAAGTCAACGAATTGACTGGACAATTTCTGGAAATCTTTCTGCAAGCTCTCCAAGTCTAAAGTTTCTTGTTGATTTTTAGGTTGAGGAGGCCTAGTGAGAATTTATATTTTCTTCTGAGAAGATGAAGTTATTTCAACTTCACTACCAATATTAACTTTTAAGCTCAAAATATATTTCTCAATTTGACTTGCCTCCTCAAAGGCTTCTAACAACATGTTCTTTTTGGACCTTTTAACCCATATGGCTATGTTATTATGTAGGGCCTTAGTATAATATGCAACAATTAAGATTTCCATAGACATCAAATCTACATGGATTTTGTTCTTTAATGTCATAAAAATTTGGTTGAAGTCCTTCACTTTTTGTTTAGGGTTCATTTTTAAGCTAGAGAGTTCCATAACCAATACTTTTAAAGATTTATCATTTATCATATCCAAATTTTTCTATAAAACAAGTTTCTAAGTTGTCCCAAGAGACAATGGTTTAGGGTTTTTGAGTGAAATACCATGTGGAAGCATTTCCCTCAAAATTATAAGGAAATAATTTTCACACTACATCTTTGTGTTCCACATTTCAGAGTCTAATGGCCAGCATAAATTTCTTGATGTGATCCTTAGTGGATTGCTTCAAATCTAGATCAAATTTGGGCAGCCATTTCTTTAGATGTTTAGGTAGTGGGTGTTGGGGTCTAGGTACATCCATGACATCTTGATCGAGCCAAGATATGGAAGGATTATTTTGGTTTTCCATGGGAGTTAGTGGTGTCAAAGGTTGAGATGGTTCAAATGAAGAACCGCCTTCATATGAAGACTCTCTTCCTGAAGAAGATGGAGAAGAACCAGGTGGGGATGGTGGGATACCAAATCCTCTAGCTCCAAGGATAAGTGTTTCAATAGGATTGGTAGTATAAACACCTAAAGATTTTTCAGGCAGACCAGTGCCTTGAAGTTGTTCTTGAAGGTTTTTAAAGTCAAGGGGTTGATTTAGTTTCCTACCAAGATGTCTAATATGGGATAAGGCACTATGAGTTCTTATGAGTGACTAGCGAACAATTTCTTGGATGTCAATCCCTTGAGGGAGTGGTGTAACTAGTTCAATAGGAATACCAGGGTTATCGTTTGAGGTAGTTGTTGTTTCAAGTGTAACGTTTGTGTCGGAGTGACTATGCATTACGACATGAGTGCGAGCGTGTGGGGGAGTCTTACAACCTCCACATGCCATCAATTAATTTCAAGCCCTCCTTCTAGCACCATTTGTTGACGAGTGTAAGTGACACACCATCAACTAGAAGGTCAAATCCAGACCGGGGTTGTCTAAATAACCCAAGTCATTTGGAATGAAATGACCCAATGGGTTTAATGGCTTCGTTGGCCAACTGAAGTCCTAAAAATAATAAAATAAATGAAACTAATCTAAAAGCTATGATACTAAGAATATAATTTTACTAATTACAAGAGTTCAAATAGAAACATGAATATGTTCATATGATTATAAACAGACTATATACATCTTGCAAGATTTACTTGACATCTTGCGAAATGAATGTTCTTAAAAGTGTTTCTAAAAGAGATAAAGAAAGATCATACATTTTTTGTTTTCTTTTTGAATGTTTAAAGGTCTAAAATTAATGAATACTATGCAAACATAATTGAAATAACAATACATAAACATTCAAATCTAATTCATGCTATCGTTATTTCAACAATAAATAATTTAACTGAATAACAGGAAAACTAACATGTAACTAATCGATTAAACTGGGTTTATCTTGTCGTGTAATTCTAGCTTCTAATTGTCCTTCATATGAGGGAAACCTGTGAAAAAATAGTGATAATACTCCCATGAATAAATTCCAAGAGGTGTTTGATGTATCAGAGTGATAATATAGAAACAAAATGAAAACTATAAGATCTGGTGATCTTATGATAATCAACACTTAGAAAGAGAGGAAACTCAATTCAAAGTATTAATATGATCCATCATTTTAGTATCTAAAATAAATCAATAATAATCAAATGGCAGATTGATCATACATACAAAATGGAATAACAAATTATAGAAAACATCTTAAATACTTAATGTTATGAAACACCATATGATGACAAAGGCTAAAGATGCATTAAACATAATAATATCTCATAAGATAGAGGCCATAAAAGAACATAATGGAACAAGCATCACACAGGTCTAAAGCCAATGGTGAATAGATTATCCATATTAGTTCTCATAATCACATGTCCATAATGTATCCTAGCAAAAGCTTTATTCACCACTAATAGTGATCACTATTTAAACTAGTTTTGGATTAACAAACTCTTATCATGCAAGATAGAATGCAATCCCCCAAAAATAGATTGTTTTACAAAAATAGTACAACATGAAACCATTCCTGTAGGAGTTGGGTCATCAAAATTTATTACATAATAACAAAGTTTTATCAAATAAAAGAAAGAAACTATTGAACTATGCAACATATGATCCAAGATGGTTTCTCCACATAAATAACACCATAATTATCATTTTCCTGTAGATAACAAAACAAATTTCATATTCAGAAACTAATGCCAACTAACATTCAGAAATAGACTGGATACTTAATCGTGAGATTCTATAGCTAGTCTTATATTAACAAATAAAATCAAAACTAAATATTAATAATCGACTTTCATAACAGAATAAACTAAAATAAAATAAAAAACAACTTTTACCATTTTAGAAATTAGATAGTGAAGGGTCAAATAGTCCTGAATTAATGATGGCATTGAAGTTGGTTGCATTTTTTATAATTATATTAACATATCTCTTGGGTCTTTTACTTGGCTGATTTGTGCATGCCTTCAACTCTTGATTTTATCGTTCAAGCAGAGAATTGCAAGAAACCAAATGTTTTAATTGTGCCTATAAATATGGTAATAGCATTCTACCCATTCCAAGCAATTGCCACAGTGTACTAGAGATATAGAAGGCCGAGGTTGAGCGTACTCAAAAATAGATGCTTCAACTCTTCCTATGGTTTGTTTCAAGTCATGGCTAATTCCATCAGAACCCTCTTTACCTTTCAGAAATGTAGGTAGTCTAGAGACAAATTCATATTGCACATCTTGACCAGTAGTTTCATTCCCGAGACACCGGTTATCCAGATATTCTAGTGAAAGGAAATTGTTGATATCATCATCGGAGCAGTGATCATTGACCTCGATCATTGAGATTGATCTCAAATGATCCTTCTTTTGATTTCTAAGACTTGTATAAATCAATCAATCAGATCTCTTGTTCATAAAACTCAAATCTAAGTTACCTTGTTTCTTTCTCTTACGAATTTTCTTAGCAGTAGGTTTGTCACTAAAAACCTGATTTGGTTCACTAACAAGATCAGAATAAAACTTCTCTTTTAAAACATCCACTACCTCTTCTAATGATTTTCTGGGTGTAAAAAAACATCATGGTTTTTTACCCATGAGGGTTTGCAAAGCAACATAATTTGGTTCATTAATTTCACAGTCATTATGTGAATCGAAACCTTGACTCTTGGTCATGGGATTATTAGAATTGGGGTTTACATTTAAAGGTGAGTTCATTGTGCTTTCGAGTTGGGAAAAATTGTTCCGAATCAGGAAGCTTTCCCAAGTGTCCCCAAATTGAGATAGGTGTGATACCAACATGATTCTTATAATGACATGATGAAAGAGGCTTGACAGAGGGTTCAAACTCTGTCTATTATAACTTTTTGACATCTTATACAAGATCATGAGGAAATAAAAGGGCGTGTTTAGTTTAAACCCTAGGAACAACATTAACAGTCAGATGTGGTATAAAAATACCAAACCATACCTGCCCTCGCACATTATAAACTGTTTCAAAATCCAAATAAGGTCGTGCCATCGAGGTTTCAAGAGGGTGATAAGAATACATTTAGGGGAGCATGTAGATTTCCAAGAGACCATGAACAGGCTCCAAGGCACATCTTCCAGTTTAGCATTTTTGAACCATTTTTCGCCTTCCTATGGCAGTCTTGTTGCCCGGGCTATAGAGTCCTCTGTGATCTCCAATTACACATCCCTGAATTTGTCTCTAAACACATCAAACATTTGAGAAAATGCTTGTGTGACCGCCATGTTATAAACTTCAAATTTTCGGATGAATATATCCCAACTGTGAGCCCGCAAATCATTTATGGCATCGTCGTGTGAAAGAAGGGCCTGAAAACCATTAGGTTTGATTTGAACCAAAGGGGCCATGGTTACTTTCAAACAAACATAGTGACACCATAAGAGAGAGGCTTTGTATTCCAGTAGACAAATAATAAGGAGAGGTCTGTGAAAACTGAAACGACCTGATACCTATGAATTTGGGCAATTATCATGTTTGGTTATTTAAACTTGGAGTGACGGAAAACCAGAGGACGCACAGACCTATGATCCATTATGCACAATGAGGATTAAACCCCAACCAATATCAAATTCCAATTTGAATAATGAATGAGGTTCACTAATGTACAAGATGAGGTGTATTTGTGGCTATATCGAACCTGTACCAAATGGCATGAAAGTGATATGACTGATAGAGAAAAGAGCATATATCAATTGTTAATCAAAATTTGCAGGGTGATTATGGATATCAAATAATCAAACCATATAATCAACCATAGATAATCCCATAATGCATAAAAAATGTGGCAGTCAATTAATCAATCAACTTATGAAACTTTAAACTTCGCAACATATAGGTTCCCTTAAAGTGTAATCCCTTTGGTAAAAGAAAATAAGAAAAAAACACACTGCAAAATGATTACCCAATCCGGGTTTTTGTTTGAATTTCATGCTTGTAGTCACGAAATTCAAACAAAACAAATGAAATCTAAAAGAAAAACTTATAAAATAAGTTATCCCAATAAATTGCCTTGAAGCCAAAAGACAGAATCATTTTAAAAGTAAGGAGGAGGAAGCTACAGAAAGATTTTATCTCTTTGTGGTGACTTTTAATAATGACAAAATTGATATAATTGGTGGCTTCCAACACAAGCCTATGTGGGGAGACAAATCAGCACCTCAGTGTGTCATTGAATCAATTTCATAATCTTAACCACTGGCATTCCCTGCAATTTGTTTTTTTTGAAATGATTGGAACCTGAAGAAGATCAAATGCTTGGAAGTTGA
>JASDQU010028059.1:29375-40301 GCA_032191745.1 Picea mariana | reverse complement strand
TGACGAGTGATTTGTGAGAACAAAGCCATCAATACCATACAAATTGATTAGGTTTTAAATATAAAGAATCAATTTGTACCTTTTGTGTATGTGGCACATTATGGAGATCAAAGAATTGCTCCATCTGAAGTATCCATGTGATTAGGTCCTTGCCATCAAACTTTCTCATATCAATCTTAGGAATGTGGTTGGTCTTCAAACCAAAGTTGGAGTTTCTCCATTCTTGATTCACCTTCCTTGTGTCCTCATCATGAATTTCATGGGATGCATTTTCACTTTCAGGTATCTTCTCTGTTACAAAATTTTTCAATATTTCCATGATCTCCCCTTTTAAACCATCCATCTTAGTATCCAACTTAGCTTCCATTGAATCCATCTTAGTATCCAACTTAGCTTCCATTGAATCCATCTTCTTTTGTGGTTCATTTATGTCCCTACGCATGTCTTCACCTTCATCAATAGTCCAAGTAGGATTTTCTGGAGGCTCATTTGGTGTAGAAATTCCCTTTTATGGTGGCATGTTGGCCAAGTATCACTTTTGAACCTTGATTTTGAGGTGGTTATGCTAGACAATATTTCTTCTGTTGTATCTCCCAAGTTTCAGCCCTTATGGGTATGAAAATTTATTTTATGTAGTTCTATGATATTTCTTCTCTACAATGCCACAGTTCTGATCAAAATTGGATGTGCCAAGTGGAATTTATGGTAACCTCCCCACAACTTGCCAATTTTTGGCCTTTCCAGGAGATCTCACTTGTATAGCATGCCCCGCACAAACTAATTGAGATAAAATTTTGAAACTCACACCAGAAATACTACAGATTGTCCATGATCCAATGAAACCAGTCCCACTTAGTTTGGATACCCTAGGAATAAGTTATGATAGTTTTACCTGGAACACCTTCTTGAGACTAGTCAATAGGACTAGTCAGATACCCTATCTTACACAGGGCGTATCTACAAATTGAAGATGACCCAGAAGCTAAAATGTTTACCACATATACCTTACTAATTTATATAAATAGCCTCCAGAGTTTAGGGTCTGAAACATTACAGAAAATTTTTTATAGTAAAAATTCCGCAATGACTCAGTTCAGGATGATTCCAGAACCCTATATTGTACAGGATGTATCTCCCAAAGAATAAGGCCTCAGGAGCTGAATTTTGAAACCAACGTACCTTGATCCGTCTAATAAATATCCTCTAAGTTGTTTCTTCTGAAATGTTTTATAAGAAAAGTTATAGAGAAAATTCCAAGGTGTCTCAGATGTAGCGGCGAAACCCCAATACCTTGAGCTCTGATACCATATGTTAAGAACCAAATATCAATATAGCATAGAAAAACCTCAGAAAAACTACTCAATGCCTTGAAAAAGAGATAATTTCATATAATAAGCCTCTTCAAGGGGGAAACCTCCTTTTACCCCACTTAAATGTTCAAGTCCAAGATGATTCAGAATGAAAATGTCTCCTTGGAATAGATAGGAGACTAGGAGGTATAATTACAACTAATGGCCTAAAGTCGACATAAATAAAATAACATTACTAATATAATATGCCTCAATTAAGGGGTAATGAGCCAATATTAGGGCTTAACAATTTTCAAATGAAAACTTTCCCAAAGATTTTATTTTAGGCCTCTTCCCAAGAATCAAATTGTATAGCATGTCATGTATCCAAATTTTAAAATAGTATTCTAGAAGTTTTACATGAGGAAATTTTGTATGTCTCCTCTGTTCTTTGAAATTTTCACAATCTGAAGAGTCTAAGAAAAGAAGTTATAGTGAAAATTCCAAATTGACCTGTTTGAAACTGATCTTAGGACCATTTTGAAACCATAACCTCCGTAGATAATATCTCATAAATTACATAGAAAAAACATCTACAAATTTTACCCAAATTACTTATTTATTTTTCCTCTGGTTTATAAAATTTTCATAGTTTGAAGAGTCTTGAAAAAGAAGCTATAATGAAAATTCCAAACTGACATGTTTGAAACTGATTTCAGGAGAATTCAAGAAACATAACTTCCATAGAGAATATCTCTGAAAGTTTAGTGAAAAAACGTCTAAATTTTCACGACATGTACATAGAGATTTCTCCTCCATCTCTGCAAAATTTTAAGGTCTGAAACATCCTCGAAAATATGTTCTAGAAAAAATTCCAAGAAGAGTTGTTTGAAATAGACTTCAAAAGAATTAAGGAACCCTAAATTCCATAGGGAATATATTCGGAAGTATAGTGGACCAACATCTAAAATTTGTATCACATGTACCTAGAGATATTGCATTTTCCTCTGCAAAATTTCAAGGTCTGTGATATCCCAGAAAATATGTTGTAGAAAAAGTGCCACGATGACCCGTTTGAAACTGATTTTAGGAGCATTCAGGACCCTAACTTCCACATGGAATATATCCAAAAATATAGAGAACCAACATCTAAAATTTTTACCACACGTATTCAAAGATATATCCACTATTTTACTTTTCCAAATACCATTGGAAAATACCCAAACCCATGGGTTTGAAACATCGATTTCACTTTTTACTTTTTCACATGCACCCCCTTTTTAATATACTTGTGTGTGTGTGTGTGTGTGTGTGTGTGTGTGTGTGTGTGTGTGTGTGTGTGTGTGTATAGAGAGAGAGAGAGAGAGATGTTGTGTATATTGAATTGTAATGTTGAAATATGACATTAATGAAAACAATAATCCTTTGACATCAATGACACTAATTCCAACGACATGGCCATAAGGGACTAGGACAAATCATCAATGATGTTATAATTATGAGTGGCCCTTGTATAAGGGTTATATTAGTATGCCTTTGATACATGTGGTGTAGGTTGGATACTAGGGTGTGGAATTACCAAGTGAGTGCTAACAAGTGGTTGGGTACCCTTCGGATTGGTCGAAGTCAAGTCATGGGGCATATTGTATTGGAGGTTTTGGGTATGAAGGTGAATACCTATTGAGTTAATGTAGATATGCTGATAAGTATGATCTACGATTGGATTAGGAATAATAGGTTGGTGGGATCCCAAAATCTAGGAGTTACCAATTTCCTAATTGTTGGGAACAACTCCTTGTTGAGGGAAGGGGTCATGTAAAATAACTAGTTGGGGTGGTGGAGGAAAGGGTTGTGGGAGGGATGCCACCCATTTTGGGGGGTTGGGGTCCTAATTGGACATCAGTTCCTTCATCCATTTGTATTCCATAATTTGTGGAAATGATGAGTATAATGGAAAAAATCACCACACAAATCACAAGGAAAGTTAGTCCTAAGACCATTTTTATTTCATTATTTGGGTTGATTATTATTGCTAGAATCCTTATTTTGGTTACTTGTGTTATCATTTCCTTTGATGTTATTGTTTGGGTTGGGGGAATTGCTCCATGGTATTTAATTTGTGTTTTTCGTGTTCTCCCCTTTCTTCTTTCCATTGTTTTATGTGTTTGATGGATTAACCAGTTTCAATTGTTCAAATGCTTGGATTTGTTAAGTGGTGAGGGTTGGACAAAGTCAACATTGACATGGTACTGAAAAAGTGGTGGTGCAGTAGTAGTCAATGGTGGAGGAGGAAAATGATAGTAAGGATTTTTTTGTGTGAGGATACCATATTGGTTGTAAGATGTGAATGTCCCTTTGATATAATTTATATTATTGCATGAAGGTTCATGCATGTGTGGTGAAGAATTCCCTCTTGAAGGGGGAATTCCATTCCTTGAAATAAATGAAGTGAGTCCTCCTTGTATATGAGAAGGTTTATTTTGATCCATGCTATTATGTATGTATGAAGTGCTAAACAATTGTTGATATGTGTTGGTTCCACCATATTGGTTACCATAATGACTAGTATTGTAAGTGGATAGGTTCCCATATGGGTGATTCACATGTTTCATGGAACCTATCAAACCATCTATTAAATGAGATGTATTAGGAGTTTCTCACTCAAATGGATGAGGGAGGGGGGCATCGTGATTGACTATGTATAGATACCATGACTAGGAATATATCAAGTCAAAGTGATGAGATTTGAGAATGGCCTCATGTTCTGCTCGAGGCATGGTGGTGGCCACATATTTTGTGATAAAAGGTAAGAGATATTTCAAGAACCAAAGAAAGATAAGTTTATCCTTGACTTCATTCTTACACAAGATATATTGTCGACACCACTTGTGGATGTGATCTGAGATATTTGAGGAGGTGGTTTTCATATATTCAGTAAGAATTCACAATCTTGTGTCATGATAGACTATAAGTTGGAAAAATGTCAAGAATGGATTTTCTAATGATGCAAAGTGTGCATGTGATCATAATAATTCATTAATCTACCACTTGGGTGAAGGTCCAATAAGAGTTTGTTGGAAATAAATTGAGTTGAACAAAATCATCTGTGATTTTATGACGAACACCATAAATGAAATTTCATGATGTGGATAGAGGGGTATTATCCTAGTTTCCATTAAAAATTTTGAATATCTAAGGGGATTTTGGTTGGCGTAGGTGGCCAAAATGAGTCATACAAAATGTGGTTGATTGTGATCTTTATTAAATTAGCAATATTTAAAATAGCCATGTATGGTAATTTAGGGGATGTGTGTGGGGGAGGTGGTGGTGGGAGTTGTATAGGAGGCGGTGGTACACTTTCCATTAAGTTGGCTTAATGGGAGCCTTCTCTTGATGTGAATCAACTTCCAAGAGAGGACCTAGGAGGAGATGAAATAAATGAGGATTACTTGACAAGAGTTTATCATAATAATGCCACACCCAAAGGTGAGAGAAAGGGGTTTGGTTGTGTTAGTGAAACAAAAATACTGGGACTATCTCCCAACACAAGGGGAAGGCCCAACAAGCACCAGGAGTGTTGAGGTGACTAAGATTTTTCAATGGTTGTTAGTTATGCGTGTGATGTGTGAAATTCAAATGGATGGTCACTAAACCATGCTTAATGCAATGGTGATCTAAGGAAATAAAATATGTGAGAAAAACAAAACAAAAAATGTATTGAACCTGCACAGAATAGATCTAGCTAAAAAATAATACATACATTTGTAGAGAGAATTTGAGAAAGAAGAAGAAGGAGAGAAAGAATGAAAGAATTCTCATTAACCATTGTGAATAATGAATAATTTACACATGATATACTTTGTATAGCTCAGTGAATGCTCACTGTAGGAGAACCAATGTTTCATAGTGGTGTTCTAGAGTGATATAGACACACACCAGTAGTTACGGGAGTGAAATGCGACCTAGTCTAGTCTCTCAAGTAGTTACGGGAGTGATCTGCCACCTAGTTGAGTTAACTAGTCAACTAGTCTTCAGTTAACTGACTGAACAGAGAGTAGTGAGGAGTTAACTCAAGGAATCAAGGCTAATGCACCACTTTGGTGATGATACCAAGGCAAGGTCGAATTATCATGGTGATGATNGAAGTGTCAACTGAAAGAGAATATTCTCTAGGTGGAATATTCTCCCCTAAAATATAGGAGACTAGATAATGAATAATTATGACTAATAAACAAGGAAAAACATTAGGAAAAATAAATCCTAGCAGTGTGTGAAGTAACTCCAACACCCCCCTTGAACATCACTATGGTGAAAATAAAGAATAGGTCCCGACAACGAGGCCATGTTAGGTACCCAAGTAAAAAATATACACTGAAATAAAGTGAGGAAAGAGGGAAAACCTCATGGGAAAAACCCCCCCTCAAGGTACAATGTATGTAAAAATAAGAACTACAGTTGTTAGGCAACTGTGTCCTTCACTGCAAGATGACTTCACAGAGAATGGAACTTCTACTCAGTGAAGGTCTTGGTGAAGATGTTTGTCATTTGTTTTGCTAAAGGACATAACTGTAAGTCGATGATCCCCTCGTTTACTAAGTCTCAAATGTAGTGCATATGGATCTCGATGTGCTTCCTCCGTTGCCTTTGAACTGGATCTCTACATAACTTTAGAGTGCTCTGATTGTCACACCATATGACAATAAGACGATGAAACTTAATGCCCAACTTAGTGAGAAAATGTTGTAGCCACATAGCCTGAACGATTATGTTAACTACCCCTTTGTACTCTGCCTTGGTTGAAGATAGAGAACTGACATCTTTCTTCTTGCTCGGCCAACAGATAGGCCCGGAACCAAGACTGGGTGAGTAACCAGATGTGGAATTGCGATTAGTGCTATCACCATCCCAGTCAGAATTAGTAAACTTGATGAGATATAATGTAGATTTTGTTGCATAATGAATCCCAAAGGTGATGGTTCACTAAACGTATCGAAGGATACACTTTGCAACTTTCCAATGTAGCTCATGCAACTCCTGCATGAACCTGAAAATTGCACCAACTGCTTATGACAGGTATGGTTTGGAGTGTGTGAGATACAAAAAACTCCCCACTAGTTGTCTGTACAGTGTGATTTCAACCAGTGGAGTCTCCCCGCCATCCTCAAGTTTGAATCCTGATAGGAAAGGAGTCGGAGAAGACTTACAGTCTATCATGTGAAATCTCTCAAGGAGATCTTGTGCATACTTGGCCTAAGATAGTTTGATACCTAATTCATCCTGACTGATCTCAAGTCCAAGGAAGAAGTGTAGTGGACACATGTCCTCCATAAAAAACCTGTCATGTAGAATCCTCTTGTTTGCAGAAATCGTTGAAGTCGAACGCCCGGTGATCAACAAATCATCGACATACAGAACTAAAAGTAGAAGTGAATCAATCGTCATGAGAATGTAGACATTTGGGTTTGATTTACAACGTACAAATTTTTGTGACAACAGGTAGGAATCCATGTTGGCATACCATGCCCTCGAAGTCTGCTTGAGGCCATAAGTGACTTCTTTAGTCGACAGACCAAAGATGAGTCCTGCATAAATCCCTGGGGCTACTCCATGTAGATCTCCTCAGAGAGATCACCATGAATAAATGCATTCTTCACGTCCATTTGATGGACTTCCCATCCCTTGGTTGTTGCAATGGAAAGTGTCAATCATATGGAATCCATATTTTCTACTGGAGTGAAGGTCTCATCATAGTCAATACCATGAAATTATTGAAAGCCTTTGGTGACAAGCCTGGCTTTGTATCTACTGATATGTCCATCCGCTACATTTTTGGTCCTGTAGCCCCATCTGCATCTAACAATTTTCCTCCCAGAAGGAAGGGGAACTAGATCCCAAGTCTAGTTCTCAAGGAGAGAGTTGTACTCCTCCTGCATGGCGGATTCCCAAAATGGATTTCCAGTAGCCTCACCATAAGACTGTGGATCTGAAGACCGAACTAAGAAAAGATGCCTAGAAGGCAATGGTTCAGTGGCAGTGAGTGCAATGGGAGGCTCCTCAAAATAATATCAAGTCCTCCTAGTATCATCTGGATCACCAACAAGATTCCCTACATCCTGAAGAGTAGTCTATGCCCACTTCGGCCTATGCTCTAGATCTGCAACTACATCTAGATGCTTTGACTCTACATCTGATTGTACTGACTCTGAATCTGAATCTGAATCTGAATCAGCTGAGTCCTCTGAATCAGAATTCTCGTCTAAATAAGAGTCGGCATGTGCATGTTCATCATATCAGACAGGTGGAAGAGTGAAGGTGTCTGCATGCGGCTGCTAAGGTACATGCGAGACACTTTCCTCGAATTGGACACTACGCTCAATGATGAGCCGGTTCAAGGAAACATCAATAAGCCAATATCCCTTCACACCGTCGGGGTATCAAAAAAAAATGAACTCAGTGCTCTGTGGATCAAGTGCCTTCCTCTTTTCAGAGGGAATCTGGGCCCATGCACGTGAACCAAAAATGCAAAAGTGGGTCCCTTTCGGTTTGAGGCCACTCCAAACCTCATAGGGGGTCTTATCCTTGACAGATCTCTAGGGAGATTTTTTTTATAGGTATGTTTCACAATTAAGTGTTTTGCCCCATAGTCTCCGTGGTAGTGACTTTGCATGCAACATGTAAGATGCAATCTCCTTTAGAGATTGATTTTTCCACTCAACAACTCCATTTTGCTGCAAATTATAGGGAACTGTCTGTTGCAACTAAATCTCTACCTCATGGAAAATATTATGGATCTCATGATTTACATACTCTCCCTCATTATCAGTTTGAAGGACTTTTATCTTCTTTCCGGACTATGTCTCAACCATGGCTTTGAAATCTTTGAGGTGTTGAAAGACCTCGGATTTTTTCCTGAGAAAGTAGATCCATGTAAAACATGAGAAATCATCAACAATAATAAGACCAAATCTCTCTTTGATGATCGATGGATGCGGAAAAGGACCCATGATATCAATATGGATAATATCTAAAGGTGCAGAAGCTCGCTGAGACTTTCCTTTGTCGAATTTCTCTTGAGGGTGTTTTCCGAGAACACATCCCTCACATGCTCCCTTGGAGAAATGGATGTCTGTTATACCATCAACCAATATTTTCTTTCTAATTTGTTGCATGTATCTGAAATTCAAATGTCCAAACCTTTTGTGACATATCCTACTAATTTCATCAACATGAGTAAGCAATAAAGCATAATCAGGTTCAATGAATTCAGAAAAAAATATACAATCTAGACTGATGATTTACCTCACTGGTAGTTACCCTAGACTTGGTTTTCATGTCATAGATGTCCATGAAATTTTGTGTGAATATGAATTTATTTCCGGTGCCGGAATTCATCATTTGATACATAGAGAGAAGGTTGATAGAAAGCTTGGGAACATCCAACACATTCTTGAAGCTTCCATTGGTGAGTTCAATCCTTCCTTTATCGGTGACTTCGATAGAAGAGTTGTCCCCAATCAGAATAAGAGGACCTTTGCATGCATCCAAAGAAGAATATACTTTTTTTCAGGCAGCCATGTGATGTGATGCTCTTAAATCAATGATCCAATCATTGGGAGAGTAGTTGATAGCAATCAAGGCATGGCTAGAATTGCCTTTCTTGGAATTCAGATCTTATGGCTTCTTCTTCTTGTCACCCTCGGGGATGCGATCTCCAAGGTTGTTTTTATAAAGTATTTAAGACATCATATATATATTTTTTTTGCATGCATGTGGATTCTAAATGGAATCCTTTGTGACAGTACATGCATTTCTCCCCTTTTCTTCCCCTTTCCCCTTTGGATCCGGAGGCATCGATGAATGTTTTTGTGTACCCTTCCTTCTTTGGATGTGTGTGAGATTTCCGTTTATCTTTATATTTAGATTTCTGATATTTTTTTCTATCATCATGCACAATGAGTGCATGCACCCTTGGGCCTTTGATTGTGCCCATGTTGATGAGCTTGGTTTTCTCTTGTGTCAAGGATTCGATAAAGTCCTCAAGAGAAGGCATCTTCCAGGTGGCTCCAAAGGAGAATATGACAGTATGGAATGTAGATATGAATACAGAGAATTTAGGACCAAGCTTGTATATAATGGTGAGAACCATTTGTTTCTCCTCCTTCGTTTTATCAACCCCGCAAGCTTTTAGTTGCGATAGTAAATCCTTGAATTTTGTAAAGAAATCTTGGATATTATCGAAGATTTTTGGATCCAATGTGAGAATCTCTACCTCCATCATGTGTCCCCTCATCTCATCCTATTTTCCAAAGATCCCTTCCAATGTGTTCCAAGCTTCATTGGGAGTTTTACAGGAAGATGTGTGAAAAAGGAGATCGGGAGAAATACGACTGCAAATTGTCCTGACTGTCTCATCCATGCAATTTAAGTACTTGGAATTTTCTATGGCTGATGTCGGTTATGTATCTGTATTCAAGGTTATCCTATTCAACACTCTGGTTCAGATATGTATGGCTATTTTCTCCTTCCATGCAAAATAGTTGTAAAGTGTAAGAATGGATTCTTTTTGGAAATCCATCTTTGTGTTGTCTTCAATCTTTTGTACTTGCAAAACAATTTGGTGTAGATTTTTCATATATCTAGCTAAACAATAATTCACACATTTTTAGAGATAATTTGAGAAAGAAGAAGAAGGAGAGAAAGAATGAAAAAATTCTCATTGAGCGTTGTGAATAATGAATAATTTACACATGCTATACTCTGTATAGCTCAATGAGTGCACACTGGAGGATAACCAATGCGCCATATTGGTGTACTAGAGTGATATGGACACACACCAATAGTTATGGGAGTTAAATACCACCTAGTCTAGTCTCTCAGGCAGTTACAAGAGTGAACTGCCACCTAGTTGAGTTAACTAGTCAACTAGTCTTCAGCTAACTGACTGAGCAGAGAGTAGTGATGAGTTCACTCAGGGAATCAAGGCTAATGCGCCACTCTAGTGATGATACCAAGGCAAGGTCAAATTATCATGGTGATGATCCCAATGTTGCATGGTGACAAAACCAATGCAGCATCTAAACTCAACTCAACTAGTCAAATTGAAGTGTCAACTGAAAGAGAATATTCTCCAGGTGGAATATTCTCCCCTAAAATCTACTCTCCCCTAAAACATAGGAGATTGGATAATGACTAATTATGACTAATAAACAAGGAAAAACCTTAGGAAAAATAAATCCTCGGTGTGTGTGAAGTAACTCCAACAATGTGTTTATGGTGCAACAACTTTATTGTATTTCACTTTAAATCACAACTTGTGTTTTTATGTAGTTTTTTTTTTTGCATGATAGTTTTGAAAAAATAAAAATAGCATGTCCTATGACACCTAATATCCTTCTACACAAATCAAATTAGGTCTTTTAATTCTATCACTGAATGAGGAATGAATCCACTGAAGATGGCTAGTGAAGATATGAAAGACTTAATTATAGTGAGGGGAATTAGGGAACGTCTCCATGGAATTGGTGACATTTCCAAATGGATAGTGTTATATTTCTTAGGTGAAAACGTTTCCCATAAATGCCACCTATATCTAAATCCTAATTTTTTCCACTAAGCTACCTTTCTCAAGTCTAGGAAA
>JASDQU010028059.1:16015-29275 GCA_032191745.1 Picea mariana | reverse complement strand
GGGGTTTTGGGCTCGGAGGGCTAGGACGTTCGTAGATGTCCTAGGGCCAGGCGTATTGGTCGGCAGGGTGGTGGTTTTGGGGTGTTCAAGCGAAGATTCAAGCTGTTGCAGATAGTAGCATCAGTGACAGGTATTTAAACTTAAAATTATGAAGTGTTTACTTAAATTTAACTTGTATGCATAGTGTTATGTAAAAATGTTATTTTATTTATAAAAATTTGGGATTTAATATGCTAGAGTAGGCAAATTGTTAGTAAGTTTCAAAATTCCGCTCTGATTTAATTTATGGTAGCTTAAATGAAATCCTGGTCACTACATATCAGAGGAGGAATTAAGTGTGTTGGTTACTTGAGTCTTTTTTTGTTATGACCCAAGGGGGGCATATATATGGTTAAATGTATATGATATGTTATGTCCCAAGTGTGGCATATATAGGGTTCAATGTATATGATATGATCCCAAGGGGGGGCATATATGGGGCTAAATGTACATGTAACCTGTAAATATATATGTAATAGGGTAATCCTAATAGTAAAGAGGCCTCATGTGTAGGTGTGAATAGGTATATATAAAGATCGTGTATTCATTATTGGTGATATGTGAATTGTGACGTACAAATGCATTTGGTTATGTGGAGTATATTCTCCTATTATTTAAGGAGTTATTTTGTAACTCATCTCATAATAGAACTGAAGTACACACCATGTACAAAAATGTGAGTGTGGAGCACAAATCCAATATAGATAAGAGATATGAGTTACAAAATAACTTCTTAGATAATAGGAAAACCTTCTCTACATAACCAAATAAATTTTTACATCACAATTCACATCACCAATGACGAATACATGATCTTTCTATAAAACTATTCACACCTACACATGAGGCATATTTACTATTAGGCTGACCCTATTACATATATATTTACACATTACATGTACATTTAGCCCCATATATGCCTCCCCTTTAGTTCATATCATATAGATTTAACCATATATATTCCCCCCTTAGGTCATAACATATCATATACATTTAACCATATATATGCCCCCTTTGGGTCATAACATTTTTATATGGATAAATTGACATCATGAACCAATTATTTTTCTTAGAGTGACAAACATACTTAGAATGAATAAGACTCTTTAGGTCCTTCATGTGTGTCCTTCACATGAGGAAACAACAATTTTTTGTACAAGAGTGCTTGAAAAAAAAATATTCAAAACATTTTGAATAAATATGATCAAGATCAAAGCTTATGAACTTGAGTGTTTCTTGCTTCACCTAATAAATTTCTAAATTACAATAATTTTTGAAAGTATTAATAGTACTCTCAAAATGATGTTTGTAAAAAACTTTGAAGAAATTGACAAAGGTAAAATATGTGAACTTTTAAGGGTTCTTACTCCACCTAATTAATTTCAAGATGATGGTGAATTTTGAAAATTACTACACCAAAAAATCGATATTTGTGCAAAGAGAGGTATCCCACCTACTTTCCTTGTTCTGATTTTCCAAGATTGATTTTGGGCATAAGTAAAAGAGCATACTAGAGGAAAGGAGGATTTTAGGTCCCTTGAATCTGATTTCTGAGAGATAAGGCAACAAAATAAATGAACTCTAATCTATGCATATGTGTGCTATGACAAGAAAAGAATCCATCCACATGGAAAGAGAAACAAATAATGTTTCCTCCTCCTACTCACTAAATTATCTAATTACTAATGAAAATGGAAATAAAAAACATAGATTTTTTCCCATAATTTCTGAAAAATTAAGGCCTCCTACCTAAGGATGATAATGAAATTGAATTCTACCTAAAAACTTTATTTAAGTATATTTGTTCAAGTCTCTTCAGAGACAATCATGTAGTATGTGTAGGAATGTAATGTTACAAACCATGTGACATTCACGGGAAATCATCTCACCAATGAGAGACTTTCATGGAACAGACAGAAACAATTGTGCAAGTCATTGTGCTCACGAAGAATGAAATTTTGGAAACAATAACAACCAAGGGTGGCTTCCAAATGGATAGTTATTATTCTTGCAAGTCACCAGAAGTTAGAAAAAAACATAATAATTTATATGTAATTATCTAAACCCAAGTTGGAGTTTCCAATTTGTGATGGGGATTTTGTTACATGGGTGAGAAAAATCTCCTTTTTTAAGCTAGGCTATGATCTAAACAATAGAAAATAATTAGTTGTGGGAAGGGAACATGAGTATTACTATTGTAAAACAAAGAAAATAAGTATGCATAAAACTAAACAACAAATTAATTACAAATATACCATTCAAACATAAAACTTGGAGGGAAACAATAATACTCATATATTAGTCCAATGGAAAGTTAAGAAAATGGGTAAAACACTTGGGGAGAATGGTCGGATGCAAATGAGCTCCAATATTCTCCTTAGGATGTGTCCTTTTGCTTCTTCAAATCCCTATCTAACAATGGCGAGTGAAGGAGTCTTTTTTATTTGAGGAAAGAACACAAAAGATATCATGGATACTCCACCGAAACAATTCATCACAATAGATATGATAAATAAAACTAAAATCTACACTATGGAGGTTAAATTCATTTAGATTCTAGAATCTTTAGTTATTTATTTTCTTCTTATGCATAAAATAGATAAATTACGGAAAATAGAGAAAAGTAAAATACAATCACACACCATCCACAAAATAACACAAGTATTTTCTCACGGAAACCCTTGCGAGGGAAAAATTGGATAGAAGGTGAGTTTGTTATGCTCTCTTTTCTCTGGTATGTAAATAATGAAAGTACAAGGGAGAAGTCAATCTCTATGGAGTTACTTAAGACTCGTGTCCTATTAGGATACTATAGAACATTAATACCCTTTGGTGTGTTCTATAGTTTCCCACTCCTATTTGTCCTGCTAGTCTATGGAACAAAATACAATGACATAGAATGGAATCCCTTCTCCTCCTAGTGGCCCAGTATTTAACGTAGTTTGATACCCATCTAGGGATATCTTTTTTACTTCCTCAACTCTCAATTGTATTAGGGTTTTGGAACTTCTAGAATCTTCTTGAAATTACATATGTGTATATCTCCATATGCATGAGTAATAGGGGTTTACATGGAATCCTCTCATACCATAGTGGTCAACATGGTAGGCCAACTTGTGGGAGGCATAACTTTTGCATACGATCTTTGATTGACATGATTTTTAAACCATTGGAAAAGTCTTGATGTGTAGAATAGTTTCATGTGGTCTCAGCTATAATGGAAAGGTTTTAACCCAAAAAAACGTTGTTTTATTCCTCAAAATGAATCTAGAAGGTTTTAAACCCCAATTTTCCAAACTGGGACCTGCCATTAAAATGACTCTGCAAGTTGATTCCTCCAATTTTTTTCACTCTAAAAGCATCGAGATAGATGAAAATTAATATAATGATCCAATCCAAATCAAATAGATATGAGAGAGATATATAGATGATCTCCAATCACATTCATACAACATAATCTTGCAATTCTTCTCTCTTTCAAATGTTATCCCATGGCTTCCATTTATAGAGAAATTATGAACTCCTTGAAGAACTATTTTCAATGTGAAATCTCTTCATTCAAAATGTATATCCCAATGGCTGAAAGGGAATTTGGAAGGCCAAAGTACTCCTCGTAAATGGGATGGGATATTGAATTTATCTTGTGCATCAACCTAGAGTTAATTGAGCTATCTTGTCTCCTTAAATGCACTGAAGAGGACAAGTTCACTCATGCAAGAGAACTTCATGACTTTCAAAGAAAAATCCATTAAAATTGTGTGAGTGTTAGTGAAGGAATGCCACACAAGTGCATGAAAACCCACTTTATAAGTTTTTCCCTTTGCTCTTTGAGGTGATGTAAAGTAGCCATGAGGTATCCTTATTAAAATGCATTCTTTCCAACTAATGATGTCTTTATACAATCACCTAAATGTCTCTTAATAGTGAAATTGAGGTGATACAAATATTTTACAAACAACACCTTAGAATCCAAAGGAGGAATCTCCTCACCTTCATTAGAAGGAAGCATTTGTTGTATTAAATCTCCCTTGTCTACCTTTTCCCACATTGTGCTAATCCACATACTTTTCATGAATAACTCAATTGTGGATTCAAAGTAAAATGTAGGGGAACTTTTTTTCAAGGGCCACATGCAAATCAATGGAAGGGAGAGGGTCAAAATCCATGAATATCACCCATGACTACGAGTCATTCAATGTGCCACATTTGGTTTAGTAGCCTTGGTAATACATCAATCATGTTGCAAGTTTATAAGGAGGGGAAAGCTTCACCCATCCCAATAACATAAAAGGGTTAATGAGGGGGATTTTACACCCACCCCCCTCTATTATTCACCACAATTATGTTCTTCCACAAAGAATGGAAAGGTGGTGAATGGTTTTCATCCTTCTTCGCCATCATGTGTTCATGTAGGGGAGAGAGATTATACATGATTTATTTTGGTGGGCATTACTTCATTCCCTTATAACACTGACAACCAAACTCCAAAATATCAATGATGATAGTTTAACCCTCTCCATTTTCCATAATAATCGAACCAACCACCTTGGCATTGGCTTGTAATGCCTTCTCTAGTCTCTTTGGGTTTCCCTTCACATTGGAAAATTTGGGAACCTTGTTAACAAATTTGAGTTGGTATGTAATTCACTCCATTGAGAAAATGACACACCATTGTTGTAAGTGTTGTTTTCATGTAGAGATTAAATACCTCCAAGGGATTAGACAATTTGAGTGTACAGTAAACCATACATCCACTATAATGACTAATGGGGCATTTTGGCACAAGGTAAGAAAATACCCTCTAAATGTCTTGAAAACATGAAACAATACTAAAGTCTCAACAATCATCCAAGAAATGAAAATTCAAATCTAGCATCTAATGGATTGGAAGATAGAGACTCAAGTAATATTTTCCAACCTTAGGACTAAAAATGAGGAACTGGAAGAGACCCTAGATGTAAGAGTTGTCACACTCCTATCTACCTTTGTTCACATTTTGGTAGAAAGGATGTTTTCCTAAGATTTCCCACCCACAAAGGACAATAAAGAAGAAAGTGCACCATTAGGTTTTTCCTTTCACTTGAAATACGTAAATAATACTAAACTCCCAACAATCGTCCAAGAAATGAAAATTCAAATCTATCATCTAATGGATTGGAAGATAAAGACTCAAGTAATCTTTTCCAACCTTAGGACTAAAAATGAGGAACTGGAAGAGACCCTAAATGTAAGAATTGTCATCCTCCTATCTACCTTTGTTCATATTTTGGTAGAAAGGATGTTTGCCTAAGCTTTCCCACCCACAAAGGACAATAAAGAAGAAAGTGCACCAATAGGTTTTTCCTTTCACTTGATATAAGTAAATAATTCCCACAATAGGTGTTATTGTGTAATTGTATTTCAATTTTCTTTTTTATGTTCTATACATATATATTATTAGTGACATAGTTTTTCAAGTATATATCCTTGTCATATAGTAGGAAGGAAAACCTAGTCTTTTTTTAGCATTGAAACTTTACAAAATTAAAAAAGAGTATTTGGGATAGAAGAAGAAAAGCTCTAATGTGACTTAGTGTGGTTTGAATTGTCTAAAACCCAATTCATTTTAAACAAATCGATACTATTTTTTTTTCCTCGAAAAAATTCGTAATTTTTGAATTGTCTAAAACCCAATTCATTTTAAACAAATCGATACTATTTTTTCTTCCTCGAAAAAAATCATAATTTTATTCATCAAAGAGAACCAAATTACATACCCAAATTACATATAGTCTTTGGGTTCCTTTATTTTTGCTATCATCATTGTTGTCCTTTTTTCCAGCATTTTTAGTTTCACAAATATCATCCCACACATTTCATTTTCCTTTCTGAAAAACACAATTCCAACTATTGAAAATAATGAATGGATTTTAATTGACTGTTTGACAATCAACCTTTCATGCACTAACTGAACATCTAGTTACCTTTTCAATAGGTCTAGTCATGAGTAACATGTATGAGTTAATTATATTCTAACACTCCCCATTAACTAATACATGCTTTTTTTCTTCGTCAATATTCATTGGTCCAAATATCTTCTCTATAAGCCTCTCCGTCATTATAATTGGTCCATATATCTGCTCTCCTTGCATTTTTCATGAGTTTAGACTCCAGGTCTCGAAAAATAATGAAACAGTACCAAGGAAAATTCTTGGCCCATACTCCTCTAGAGTATTCCTTTTTCGTAGATAGTAAGTTCAGTCCGGAAAAGAGTTAAACTTATACCGAAAATAAGTTTCTTCAAATCCATTTTCTGTACATCAAATTTTGGTTTCTTCAAATTTTGGGAGCCGAGAGAAGGCAGGTTCGCGTGAGGAATCTATGCTCAAACTTGCTTCACGAATCCATTGATAATATGCTCAATCAACCTGGGACCTGTGTATGACTTTCGCCCATCATGCTTATGGAGTTTTCCTTTAAAAATATCTGGCTCTAATACCACTGTAACAGGCCCATAAAAACACCTCGATTCAAGTATTATATTATGAACAATAAAGATTTACAAATGTAGAAATATATACAAGGAAAACCAAAACTATTAAACCACCAACAATCGAAAATCGAAAATTGACTTCTAGTTAACATCCAGTTAACTAGGATTACATTGCAAGCAATCATGCAGTGATTATTTCATGTCTGTATTGAGAGAAGTGAGGTGTCGCAGTGTTCATGCCAGGTCTGGACAAGTTGACTAAAGAAGGATTTGTGTTGAAAGTCATTATTTTCGAAATCTTGCAAAGTCATAATTAATGCTTCTACAAATTCCACTCCACCTTTGTTGCATCTGGGTGGCCTGATTCTCCTCTCTTCATGTCTAAACGACTTGCAAATAATAGAAGTCCACTGGAACTGACGATGGTATTCTTCTTAGATTCTCCGCTATCATAGAAAATTCCTTCTTTGTTTTATAGAAAAGAAGCATCCATATGTTACTAACTACTAAAGTACTCAGATCGGAGCTAGAGAGGAACATGCAATGCTTCACTGTACGGATGGTTGGTGCAACAGTAATGATAGATAGATATAATTTAATTTGGTCTTCGGCCATGATCGTAAATCTGTGATAGAGATATGAGACTATTATTTTAGTAAAATACTTGTTTTTTCCGATAACACTCACTCTCCGTCTCTACCTGCAGTGAGGGTTGTAAAAAAAAACAGAGGCACATCGGGTTCGGGTTACACCCAACACAAAAACAAAACAACTATTCCCGAAATGTGAAACGAGGCTTATCGGAATTTGGGGTTCGGCATTTACAAACACCCAATTCAAAAATAAAACAAAACGACAATTGTCGAGCCCACACTATCAACGGACTCAATAAAAAAAATATCAACGGAGAGAACACCTCCGAATTCGAAAAATCAAAATTTTCATTCAATATGTTTTTCAAGATGTAGATTACAATCCGTTTCAGGTATTTATATAAACAAAAATTGCCCCTTCGATCTCTGAAAAAATTTAATTAAAATGGTGACCGTATATCGTGGCCTTTAAAGGTTAAGGCAACTCAGTGAAATTGCGCTTAATCCTAGAGTCTTGAAAGGTCAAGACAGCCACTGCTGCGCCGTTATTCAGGCGGTGAAATGATTATAATCTGATATACTCCCTCTTAATCATTTCAAAACAAAACAAAACAGAAATATGTAATATAAAATTGTTGTTATAATGCATTACAGCTTACAGACCCCAATATTATCTCTCAAAACTGAACAAAAATTTATTTACCATTTACTAGCTCTCGAATGAAATGATACCTCGTATCAATATGCTTACTCTGTTTGTGAAAAACGTGATTCTTTAACAGTGCAATGGCAGATTTATTATCACAAACAATTTGAGTTGCACCATTCTACTCATGCAATAATTCATTCAAGATTCGTCTCATCCATACAACTTGACATGAAGTTGTTGTTGTTGCAACATACTCTACCTCGGTAGAAGATAAAGTCACTATGGGTTGTTTCTTTGATGCCCATGCCATTGCTCCAGATCCAAGACTGAACACATAACCAGATGTGTTTTTCATATCATTAATGGAACCTGCAAAATCACTATCGATATATCCGATCAGCTCAAAGTTCAAGTTTGATGTGTATCAGATACCAAAATCAGTTGTTCCAGCAATATATCTCAGGATCCTCTTTCCTACTTGCCAATGAGTACTCTTTGGAGTCTCCATGAATCTAGAAATTAAACTTACTGCAAACATAATATCAGGTCTCGTTGTTGTTAAATACATAAGGCTTCCAACCAACTTATATAGAGTTGGATCAACATATGATCCCTCATCATATTTGCTAAGTTTAGTACCAGTTGCCATTGGTGTTGCAGCTGGTTTACAATTCATCATTCTAAGCCTTTTCACTACTTCATTTGCATATTTAGTTTGACAAATGAAAATGCCATCATCAAATTGATCCACTTCAATTCCAAGGAAATATTTCATCAATCCTAAATTAGTCATCTCAAACTCTATTTTCATGGCATTTTAAAAATCATCTACACATAGATCTCCAGTAAAAATCAAGTCATCAACATACAGACAGACAATCAAAATTTTACCTTCCTGGTTTATCTTCGTATACAGAGTTGGTTCACTTGGACTTCTGTTGAATCCAACACTAATCAGGTACTCATCAATCATGTTATACCAAACTCTGGATGCCTGCTTCAATCCATATAAAGCTTTCCTTTACTTGCAAACTTTATCTCTGTGCTTATCAATCTCATAAGATGGAGGTTGTCTTACATAAATCTCTTCTTCCAAACATCCATTCATGAATGCAAACTTAACATCCATCTGATGCACAATCCATTTATTTTGAGCTGCAATAGCTAAAACCATCCTCGCAGTGTCAATTCTTGCTACAGGAGAAAAGGTTTCATTGTAATCAATACTGGGTTGCTGACTAAACCCCTGAGCTACAAGTCTTTTCTTATACTTTTCAACTTCACCTTCTACATTTAGCTTAGTCTTATAAACCCACTTAACACCAATACTGTTCTTACCTTCAGGTAAATTGATAAGATCCCAAGTATTATTTCTTTCAATGGAATCAATCTCCTCATCCATTGCTTTTATGTAGACATGCTCTTTAGCAGCTTCATTAAAACTTACAGGATCACATGTCATTAATGCACAATTTGAAACCTGATCTACTTCTTCATTCTAATCATATAATTCTCTTAAGATTCTAGTCTTATGACCTTTAAATCTGTTTTTCAATGAAGCTAAAGTAGGATTCGATTCACTACTTACCTCTGAATCTGTTTGATGTCCACCATGTCCAGATGGCTCACCATGCTCATGAGTTATGGGCATTCTAAATTGAGATGGGATGATATCTAGTGCTTCCCTTCTAGGAATTCTCCCTGCAGGCATATGTGCATGTGGAAACAACTATCCACCTCCTTCAGCCTGCTCATCTCCATCATCATCTTCATGGGGTAACACAGCTCCCTTTGAAAGATTTATCAATACATCCATCCCAGGTTTCCTCTTCTTTAAATTGAACATCTCTGTTGATTACATACTTCTTTGTGATGGGATTGTAGAGTCTATATGCCCTAGACTCTTCATTGTATCCATCAAAGATACATCTCTCTCTTATGTCATCCAACTTCCTCCTCATTTCTTCAAGTACATGCGCATATGCTACACATCCAAAAATTCTGAAATTGGAAACATTGAAAGACTTACCGTCCTAGGCTTCCTGAGGTACACGATTCCTCATGATCTTGGTCGGACTTCTATTCAAGATATAGATAGAGAAAACCATTACATCTCCCCAATATTCATTTGAAAGATGCTTCTCTTTCAGCATGCTTCAAGCCATATTCATAATGGTTTGATTCTTCCTTTCAACCACTCCATTCAGTTGTGGAGTATATCGAGAAGTAAGCTGCCTTTTAATTCCATGAAAAACACAAAATTCAATGAATTCATTTAGTTTATACTCACCTCCTATGTCAGACCTCAGGATCTTAATGGTTCAACCACTCTCATTCTCAACCATAGACTGAAACTTCTTGAAAACTTCAAAGGCTTGAGATTTCTGATTCAACAAATACAACCAAGTCTTCCTACTGAAATCATCAATAAAAATCATAAAATAAACACTACCATTCAAAGAAGGTGTTTCCATAGGTCCACACAAATCCGTGTGGACAATTTCCAATCGAGCTTTTGCTCTGTAGGAAACACCTGAAACAAATTTCTCTCTGTGATTCTTCCCAAGTATACAGCTCTCACAAGAGCTTGCGGGTTGCTGAATACAGGACAACCCCTTTACCATATGCTTCTTTTGTAACAGATCTAAGACACCCAAATGTAAATGACCATATCTCAAATGCCATAACCAAGATTCATCTAAACTTCCAGCTTTGTAATCATTCAAAGAACCACTCAAATCATTTCTCATAACAAGTGGAAACATTCTATTATTGGTCATCTCTACTCTTGCAATCAATTGTTCACTGGGTAATTTATCATAGATTGTACATACCTTGTTCTTGAAGAACACTCTGTACCTTTTCTCCATCAACTTTCCAACACTAATAAGATTGCATTTTAAACCAGGAACAAAATAAACATCGTCAATATTTCTTCTCTGATTATTCTTAGTGTAAACTGGAACTACACCTTTACCATTAACTGTAAACTTAAAATCATTTCCTAGTTTTACTTCGGACTGAATACTAGTATCAATAGAAGAAAATAAATCCTTATTACCAGTCATGTAGTTACTGCAACCACTATCCAAAAACCAAATATTATTAGCACTTTCCTGAGTGACATTACAAGTCAAGAACACATGATTTTGATCATCCTGAAACTCATTTGTAATATGTGCAGACCGCTTTCCAGCATCTGCCTGCTTCTTCCAACATTTATTAGCAAAATGCCCAAACTTCTTACAATAATAACATTGAACTTTAGATTTATCATACCTTTGATTTTCTTGCTGCCAAGGTTTGTTGCTGCTCCCTCTAAAATTAAGAGGATATTGCTGGGACTTTCCTCAGACTCTGATTCAGTTCTGTTGTCCCTTCGACCAGAAAATTGACCTCCTCTTCCACAATTATAAGACTTTCCTCTACCTCTGCCTCTGGTTACATGTAGTTGGGATTTGAAAGCATGCACCATTGATCCTTCTTCATATCTAGATAGCCTAGATTCATGAGAAACAAGTGAACCAGTTAATTCATCAATTTGCACTTGACTTAAATCTTTAAATTCCTCTATGGGTACAACTATAGGTTCAAACTTCTTGGGTAAACTTCTCAGCACTTTCTCAATAACTCTCTTATTCTCAACATCATCTCCATACTGCCTGAGCTGGTTCACAACACTCATCACTTGAATCATTAAAGTATCAACACTTTCATTATCCTTCATCTTCAAATCTTCGAAGTCCCTTCTCAAGTTCTGCAACTTGACTATCTTCACCTTGGACACACCTTGATAACAGGTTTCAAGGATGTCCCAAGCCATCTTCGAAGATGTAGCACTAGAAATCTTCGTAAAAATTGATTCATTTAATCCTTGCTTGATTAATCCAAGAGACTTGTTATCCTTTTTCTTATTTTCCTTCAGCAAAACACAGTCAGCATTAGAGAGAGCCAATTTTGCTGCTACATGAGCTGGCTCGGCATAACCATCAATAACATAGGTCCATAAATATCGATAATGTAAAATCGTCATCATTCGAATATACCAAGAGTCATATGATTTCTCCCTAAGGAAAGGAACCTAAACCTGAGAAGAACTACTACCAGACGCAACCATTTATATAAAATTTGAAAGGAATCAAATAAAAGTTTGCGTAGGAAAAACTAGAGGGTGAAATTGGGCACCAACAGGAACAATCTGCAATGAACTAAGCAATAGCAGGATGGACTACAGGCTCTGATACCAAATGTGAAAAAATGGAGGCACATCAGGGTTCGGGTTTCGGCATTTATGAACACCCAACACAAAAACAAAACAATTATTCCCGAAATGCAAAACAAGGCTTATTGGAATTCGGGGTTCGACATTTACAAACACCTAACGCAAAAATAAAACAAAACGACAATTGCCAAATCGTGAAATGTGAACATACTTTGGGCCCACACTTCGGGTTCAAAGTTTTTAAAAAACAAAAGAACTCCACATGTTCCAACAAATAACAATTTGAGAAATTGCTTAAGGCTAAGATATGAATCAAATGAGTTTACGAACTCAATAAAAAAAAATATCAACGGAGAGAACATCTCCGAATATGAAAAATAAAAATTTTCATTCAATATGTTTTTCAAGATGTAGATTACAATCCGTTTCAGGTATTTATATAAACAAAAATTGCCCCTTCGATCTATGAAATTTTTTAATTAAAACGATGATGGTATATCGTGGCCTTCAAAGGTTAAGGAAGCCACCACTTGAGCTATTTAGGGCAAGCCAGTAAAACTGTGCTTAATCCTCGAGTCTTGAAGGGTCAAGATGGCCACCGTTGCGCTGTTATTCAGGCGGTGAAATGATTATAATCTGACAAGGGTGGAGAATAAGTATACATATTGAGGACCATAGAGGAGAGATATAACACACATAATTACACTTTCTATTGCATAGAGAACATATGCATTTATATAATGCCAAGCAGAGATCAACCATTGATCTAACTCAAAGATTAAAGGATCTCATTTATATTATATAACTATCACAATTTAGCTTTTCCTTATCATTATCTTTTTTAGCTGCTTAATTATTTCTTTGACTTCAAGTGCAATCATTATAATACTTATTTTTAACTTAATCACATAGATCATCACATCTAGTTACCTTTTCAATAGGTCAGGTCATGGGCTTCATGAGTAACATGTATGAGTTAATTATAGTCTAACACTCCCCATTAATTAATACAGGTTTTTTTTCTTCTTCAATGTTCATTGGTCCAAATATATTCTCTATAGGTTTCTCTGTCATTATAACTAGTCCATACATCTGCTCCCTCTGTATAATCTTAGTCTCCAGGGTCCGAAAAATAATAAAATAATATCAAAGAGAACTCTTCTAGCCCATACTAGTCCAGAGTATTCATTTTTTGTAGATAGTCAGTTTGGTCTGTAAAAGGGTTAAAATTATACAGAAAAAGTGTCTCTTCAAATCCATTTAATGTACATCAAATTTTGGTTTC